>CM041780.1:278045908-278263929 GCA_023374045.1 Limonium bicolor
CGGTCGGCTTTGTTACTAAAACTCGTATGTCGAAATGTTTCGACTGTTAAGTTTAATTGGTTATATTTCTTTAATCTTATCCATCATTTAATTTAGGTATATAACCTATAGTTGCATGAATACATGCATGATCTATTATATTGTATTATTTTCCACCATCCATTATAATACATTGTATTATATAATCCATTATCTTAGTAAACTATATTTCCATTCAAAAACTTATAACTTATAGTTTGTAACTATTTTCATGTAATAACCACCACCATTATATTATATGGTTTCCAACCATAAATATATCCATCCGTATATACATTATTCTTGTATATGTATATATTTATCATATAGGTAAGTTCCATGAGTTATAAAACTCTTATATTATATGTTACATTTTATCATCTTATATTAGATGATTATTCCCATTAGTTGTATTATATTATACAACTTATATTAAGATTATTATCCTAATATTATGTAACAATTTATGTTGTATAATTACAACTTATTTTAATCAATAAATACCTTAGTTTATAAATTTTATTTATTTATAGTTTGTCACATTATTTTATGTGAATATCCTTACTTATATTAATTCCATTAAAACCATTAACACCATATAATTGTTATAACATTTATAACATTGTAGACCATAGTCTAAAATTCATATTTCCAACTCTTATAATTCGGTACAGCCCTTTAATTTATTTAAATTCCATTTTGACCACATAACATTATGTAATTTATACCATATACTAATATTATATAATATGATATTTTTATTTCCTTTAATTTATAACCTATAGTTTTATACAAAAATATATAATATTGCCGCATGGGCACCATATCAAAACCTTATTCTTTTTCATATACCATAGTTTCCTTTATTTACAAAATCACCCCATTATTTATACCATGTTATATATATCATATAATATAACATTTTTAACTTATAAAATGGTATAACCTATGGTTTTATGTTGTAATATTTCCAAACAGACCTTGTCTGTTTTATTAATTGATAGGTCTGTTTTATTAATTGATTTCCAACCCCTTTAACTTTCCAAATTTACAAATTGACCACATATAATGTTATGTAATATATATCATATTATAACATTATATGAAATACCCCGTAATTAAAAACAGTGATTAATTAGGCTAATTATTTTTAAAGGCTTAATTACACTTAAATAAATACGAGGGAACAAATCCCGAAGGAAACGGACCTTTAAAATGGGTTAAAAGCATAAACGAACCTTGAAGCGCGTTTTTCGAGGAAACCGGGAAAACGTGACTTTAAGCGGGTTAAATAGACTCGCAACAATTTTGGTCAACTAAATAGTCACTAATAAATATTAGTGAAGCTTTAGAACCAATAAAATTAATTTAACGAGAAAATTCCGGAAAACGGGTACCGGTTAGTGAAAACTGTAACAACCGGTAAGTTTGGGGTGAGAATGCAAATAAAGAAACTTAGTGTGTCCACTTGTGTAAATAAAAGTTAAAAATCTGGTGTGTGTATGGGTGTGGGCCGATTTCCCCTCCTCACTCACTCTCTTAATTGTTTGTAACTCACAACAAGACAAAGAAAATAAAGAAAGAGAAGAGAAAGGACCCCTCTCTCCTACTCCTCCTCTTCCCTCACGTTTTTCCTCCTTCCCTATTCTCTTTTTCTCTATTCCTTCCTTCTCCTGCGACAGCCATGGAAGAATGAAGCCCCCACAAAACTCTTCACTTCTCTCCTCCTTTGAGTGCTCAAACCTTCTCCAAATCCAACAAAAAATTATACCATTGCAACCCCCTTGCAAAGGAGAACGTTTTCATCCTTTCAAAAATCCAAAAGCTCAACTTTCATTTCGGTGGGTATTCACCATTTGGAGATTTGAAGCCACCATTAGAAGCACCTTCACCTCCTCTTCATCTTGAGGTAAAAAGAAATTCGAAAATCCATGGTTTCTAGCCCTTGTTTGCATTATAAGAATTTTTGGATTTTGAACTCTTGGCTCTTTGTTGCTCCAGCCGATTTGGCTTCTTTGGTGGGCTAGAAACATTGTTCTTTGCTAGTCAAGAACTACATTCAACCATTGTGAGGTAATATCCTTGTCTAAACCCTAAAACATTAAATTCTAGGGTTAGTGCAAAAATGAATGTTAAATGGTAGTGTGTATTGGTATGGTGGTTGTAGTATTGTGCATTTTGTGAGGAAGAACCAAGAAGAAGGAAAGAAGAAAGGAGGAAGCAAGAAAGAAAGGAAAAACTAGTAAGAACAAGGTAAAGTCTCTTACCTTGAACTAGTTTGGTGTCATGTAATGTAACAGTTTTTGAATTGTAAAAATGAGTAAGGAATTAAGTAATGAGTAGCAAGTGTATTGTAGTATAATGAAGAATGATATTGTAACAGTTTTGAAGTTTTAAATGAGTTTTAAAAGCTTGGGAAAACATTGGGTATTGAATGGGTATGTGTGCAGGATTTTATTGTTGTTGTAGTTGTATTGAGATGTGAGTATAATGTATTGAGTAAACAGGTGGTGAGAATCGTATTATGTGAGCTGAAATAATGTGTGGAGTATGTTAAGAATATAGGGGGGACTATGCCCAAATTTTGTGTAGAAAGATGAGGACTTAGATTGTTTAAGAAGAGGAAGTATTTGGAGAGTTTGAGATGAGTGTTTGTAGTTTGTAACAGATTTTGAAAGAAGTATGTTAAAGGAATGGAACTAGGATGTGAGTAATGTATTTTGGATGCTAGGAGTAGCATTAGTTGAGGGAACATTGGAGTGTAAGAGGGGAGATGAAAATCTGTAGCATATGAGGAGAGAACAAAATCTGTAGCATAAGGTATAAGGGTAGAAACAAGAGGAGTGTTGAGTTGGAACTTGAGGAATTTTGTGTATAAGTAAGCATAGGATTGTGTAAGGTATTAAGGAGTGGATTAGCATGATTTGGAGTGTTTAATTTGTATTGGAACATGTTAGGATGTATGTAGGAAGATTGGGGAAACAATGGGTGAAATTGGAATTGGAAAACAAGGTCTGTAGCAGATTCTGCTACCGACCGACCCAAGCCTGGGTCGGACCGTGGGTCGGTCGGAGCTGAAGAAATGAAAATAAACCTTTCGGGAATGGACCGACCCAGGAGCCGTGGGTCGGACATGGGTCGGTCGGACTCGAATTTTCTGTTGTCGAAGTTTCGCACTTCGACCGACCCAGAGGTTGGGTCGGTCGGTGGGTCGGTCGGAGCTTGGACAACGGGACTGAAACTCTCGGGAATGGACCGACCCAGAGGTGTCTGGGTCGGTCGGAATGGTTCTGGGTCGGTCGGGAGAAATTTCAAAGAAACCTTACTGGAATGGACCGACCCAGGGTTTTGGGTCGGTCGGTGGGTCGGTCGACCCATAACTTACAAAAAAAAAAAATGTTTTAATTATATGATTATAGCAATCATATATGTATATGCCTATATACCTATATGCATTATATGTAGTAGTACACCATTAATGAGGTAATAATGGTAAGAAAGTAAGTAGATGAGTAATGAAACAAGTGTAAGAAGTAATAAGGAAGAGAATGGTTTTACAACCGAGTAAGAATGTAATAAAGTAGTAAGTATGCATTGCAAGTAGCAAAGAAGGAGTAAGTTAGATCAATAATAGATCATTGATCATACTACTTCATGTATGTATAGGAAATCAAATAGTTGATCTCCCAAGGACCCGGTAGTACGTAAGCGACGGTGAACGGTATGATTTCTTCATGCCCTGTATCCTAACTTGGTTACCCCGATTTGTGTGCCTATGTGATCACCAACAAGATAAATGCATGAATCGGATTTATATTGCACATAATTGTGTTTGAACTATATCGTTCTTGTTTATTGCTCTTGAACATTTAGTTTGTATAATTCATGAAATGAATGAATGGAAATGAAGTGTATGTGTAAGTATGAGTACTTGTGTATTGTATGTATGTATGGAAGGGAATGGACTTCTACTAATTCCTAACAACCTAACTCCTAACATGAGTAATGAGTAAAATGGAATGAGTAGAAGCCCGATATAGTTTCGGCACGCGTGAGGATAAGGAACCACAAGAGGTTGGAACCGAATCCTGGCTATGATCTTTTCCTTGGACCAATTCCCTTTGTATGGGTAGCATCCTGGATTAGTGTGCCATCTTAAAGCCCGGTGGTGGGAGATAGTACTCCCTGCCCGGAGGTCATACCGACTTAACTGGAAGTAAAGTATGTAAGAATGTAAGTATTGTATTGTATAGGTCTTGACTATTGTAAGTCATTGACCCGGAGTAAAAGAGTATTGAACACCCGATTAACCCGGGTGTGTAATAAGGCTAACTGGACCATTGTGTGTATTGGAGAATTGTATCTCCGTAATGCGGTGAGTATTCGGTAAGTATAACGGTTGACTTGTATTGTCTTCCATGCTTGTATGTATTGTATGAATGTATGCCTTGAAATGAATGTATTGAATTGTATTGTATAAAGCATGTATGTATGTATGTATGAAACGAACCGCATGTATACGACCAAATAGTTGGCGTACCCTCGCTAGTACGCGGGGTATGCGGTTATCATGTTCAGCGTAAGCTGACCCCCTCGGGGGAATGTTTTTACTCCACAGGTACCCGCGAGGCGTGATGGTAGAGTAAGGGGCAGCATGTGATTCTTTTTGGATGTAGTTAGCAGTATTGAAATAGTGTACCGAGTTGTACACGGCTAGAGCCTTTTGAGTAGCCGGTGTACCATGTGGTACACCTTTTTGGGATGATAAATTTTTAATTGGATAGTAAGGAGAGGTTGTATAAACTCTTCATTTTTGGGAGGTAACATTGGATTGTAATTCATATAATTCGGTAAACTCGGTAATCAATTGTAAACTAAGTATTTGGTATTGTAAAGTAAGTAGTATGTATTTGCTTATTCTAATCGTCAGACTGAGATGGTAAGTAGTGTAGCCTTGTTGATCTTGGATGGTTAACGGCATTGTATCACCCGCCGGGAGTAAGTAAGTATTCCGCTGCGAATCTGGTAATTATGAGCAGGATTAGAGGAGTAAGAAAGGATTAGCGGTTGGGGTGTTACATTATAACCTATGGTTATATATATATTTAAAAATGCGAATAGACCCTTGCTGTTACACATTATTTTTCTAACCCACCAAGTTTCTATAATTGACATTTGGCCCACTTTATAACATATAGTTTTATAATATCATTAAAACTATATATTATACATATATCTTATTAAACACTCTTATATAATTCTAAAAATCACCAAATTTATAATTACCCTTACTAACCACATACTTTCGGTATTTACAATTCCACCCCTTCTTTTATTCCAAAGTGTCATAATGACATAATAACTATATATTATACATATATAGTTTATTTTAATTCCAAAACCAACCAAATAAATTCCTAATAGCCCATGGGTGTTTATAATACCATTCTACACCCTTAACTTTCGGTAATAACATATATACCACATATGTTATAAAATTGTTACAATTAAATACTTATCTTATTATAAAACCTTAAATAAGTTATTTAACTTATCTAATTTGGTCAAAACCTACCATATGGTCAAGGTTGACCTCCTTAATATTGCCTTGACCATTAATCTCCATATATTACGGTTTTATACCCATATTTTTCAAAAATTACAATTTAACCCCAAAACTTTATAAAATCTTATAATTTTATTTAAACTCATTTGCTTAATATATAGCCCCCAAATTTAATCTAATTATGGTTTATACCCCATTTCCTTGCGGTAACTTATATTAGCTACTTAAACTTAATTAAAACCTTATAAATACATAAATAAAATGGCCTAAAGTACATGGCCTTATTACAAACATTAGCTTATAAAATAAATTACACATAAATGCCCAAAAATGCTTTAAACTCTCGGCCTTACCCATATCTTTTCCATATTTACCAATTTTCCACATAATGTCTTAAATTTGACAATTATGTTAGTTAATTACTTATATAAATTTACTAAACCATTCCTTAATCACCTAAGGTCAAAATATGACCTATCACACCATATTCACTCATGACATATATATAAACATATGTATAAGCACATATTAATATACCAAGTGAAGGTTTAAGTGATTTTTACCTTATTTTAGCCAAGTTTAGGTCTTGTTTGGCCTCGGCTTCTTAGGAACAATTTTTCCACAGCTTAATTTACATGTTTTTACACAGCAAACAAGACATGATCAAACTCCAAACAAGAGCTAACCATAAGAAGTGTATAATGTTTATTTTCAAGGTAAAATCTACCTTAGAATACCAAGGCAAACAAAGGTATCTTCGGCCTGTTTTTACAGAAGAACAAGAGCATCAAAAGAGCTACTAAAACCAAGTTTAAAACTGGCATAACTCAGATTAGAAGGTGGGTAATTTTCACCTTGATTAAAATGCCAAAAATGGTGTTTTGGCATGGATTTGGCTATACCTTGAAGCTCTTGATATACCAACTGAATGAATATTTTAAGATGAAGATAATAAGCCTAAGGAATGAAGTTTTCCAACCGGAAATGAAGAGAAACAAGATATAAGTGCTTAAAGCACATTTTTATACCTTAAGAACTTCTTTAGCTTTCTTCCCTTCCTTCTTTGATTTTCAACCGAAACTTCCCTCTCTTCAAGCATGAACTCGCACAAGATGGCTGGATGGAAATGGGATTGAGTTATACCATTGGAAAGAGGAGAAGGAGATGAAGAAAATGAGTATAATCATGTACCAAGGGCTTACCTATGATTCAATGAGTTGATCAATGAAGTGGAATGTAACGACCCCAAAACCACCCTGGTTGGGAGACCGTTACACGCCGCGCGCTTATTACCTAAGACACGTAAGGCTACACTATCGAAACCCCAAAACAGAAACTGATGCTCATATATTACCAGATAAACGATTACAAAATGTCTTTACAATACACAGGCGGAAGCCAAACTGAATTACAAAGCATATCCTAAATACAACTGGGCCCTAAGGCCAAACAAACTAAATACAAAATTCAAATGCCAAAACGAAAAGTAAGAGCTGAATCTCCAAGCACGAACTAAAACCTGCAAATCAGACGGAGATAGGGGTGAGCAAAACTATTGCTCAGCAGGTGATAAACTTCATCAGCTGAGCATGCTCAAAACAGATACTGAACATACATATACACGTATACGAAAGCGCTTAGCCAGAGCAAAATCAGATGCAAAGCAGAAGTCTTTCAAATAGACTGAAGTCTAAAACACAAGAAGCTAAGCGGTGGTCAAAACATACACTTAATAGCAGAAGGTAAACTGAAGCTGAAAGCTTGACGAAATCAGAAGCTTAAGAAACTCAGAAGCTTAAACACAATCAGAAGCTTAGCAAAATCAGAAGCTTAGCAAAATCCGGAACTTATCAGAAGGCGGTAAGCACAAGCAGACCGTCTCAAATCAAATACAGATAGAGAGCAGACGAAGTGGAGCACTTTACAAATCAGAAATCCTCAACAGACAGGAAGCACACAGCAGCCTATCTGAGTTTGAAAACAAACAGGACTGGCGGAAGCGAAGCAGTACAAACAAACATAGGTGTTCAAAGGACAGAAAGCACACAGCAGTCTGTCAAATACAAAAGCAGAGAGAACAGACAGAAGCCGAACAGAACACAAACAGAAGTGGGACACTAGCACCAAGCATAACACTTAGAAAGGGTCGAAGACCCATGGATCTAACAGATCCCTCGACAACGCAGAAATGACCCGAAGGCCAAAGGGTTCGTCAACCCCACAGAACAGATTGGGCATGACCCACACTCAGAATGACGTCTACATGGTATACCACGGAATAGCTCGACCCAGCCATTCACGGCTCAGAAGCAGAGTAACTAGGTCCCAAAACGGAAGCTTAACAAACAGAAGCTTTAAACAGAACGGGACAAAAGTCCTTGTCAGAACAGAGCAGAAAGCAGAAGCTTTTAACAGAACAGAACAGAGGGCCAAAGCACATCAAACGGATCATAATCCTTTATCAAAACAAAAGTCATACACTGACTAGCAAACACGAAAACCAACCAGAAGCATAGAAGCTCAAACACTCTTCCAGAGCAAATCAGAGTTCAAAGGCTTATTTAAGACTTTCAAATCAAAGTACATATATACATGTACCAAAACATACCAGAACAGATAGTACTCGAAAAGAGGAATCCAACGCCGCAAACGGCACTCAAAACGGAGCTCAAACGAAGAAGTTATGCTAAAACAAAGGTTGGTCCGAACATGCGTCCGACCTTGCATGTTCGGACCTAATTCGAGAGTCAGAAAATCTTCCGGCGTATGATGTCCGAACTTCAATGTTCGGACACATGTTCGGACATACCGAAAACTGCAAAATCAATTACGGAAAACAGCCAGAACCAAGCCACAAAACCCCCACAAAACATACATAATTTATAGTAGCAAATTAGCCAATCGAAAACACATTTCCATGGGGTTTTAACGCATCATACGCACATCAAAATCAACCAAAAACATCACCAAATCAAAGAGTTAAAACAATCATATACGAAGAACAAACAAAATCAGAAATCCCCATGGACGAACACACACAACCGAATCCATTCACCACCTACCTCACATCCGACGCAATGCAATCTCAGAGGACTCTACACTTCGGATTCCTCGAATCTCCACTCGAATTGATGAACTAAAGAACTGAACAACCGGATTCCATAATCCAAAATCAGAAAGAGGAAAAAAGGAAATCAATGAAGAACAAAATCAAATCACAATCCAAACCTGACGATCGACCGACTAGCAGAACCGGAATCCCATACGCAAATGACCAACAATCGGTTATAGGGAGGAGATTGAAGAAGAGGGAGAGGAGCAAAGGGAGGTTACTTTTGAGGAGTGAAGCGGGAGTAAGGAAGGAGAGGAGAACTGTCGTGAATAGATGTCAGAAGTGGAAGGGAAGATAGAACGTGATTAGAAAATTGAGAAGGAGGGTTAGGAAAAATAAAAATGAGAAATAAAATAATAAGTTCCTAACTCCTTAAGTAATAACAAATCAGGAAAGACGTCTATAGCCCTCCTTCCTCAAGCTAACTTATTAACGTTAAGAGAATGTTATAAACATACTAACGTAAGATTAAGATTGACTCGAACTCCCTTTGGGAATCAGAAGGAAGTAATACAAGATAAAAAAAAAAATCTGGGGCATAACAACATACCCCTCTTAAAATGAATTTCGTCCTCGAAATTCGACGAAACCCAGAACGTGAACAAATGCACTTCCAGTGCCAGAATACAATGAACACTCACAGGGCCAACACTCAGAACTGGTTGCTGATTGGCGGATAAAAGACCATGCAGAAGATGATTACTGAAGGCTATGCACGAAGGCACAGGAAGAATGCTCACACATCCCAGAAGCTCGAACCCCACACGAGCTAACACAAAAACCTCACTGGCTGACTCATTAACATAACGAACAAAGCAGAAGACTGTAGAAGGTTAATCTTGAAGAATTAGGAACATCACTCACACTCACTGGTCATTGACTAACATTAGCACAAAGCAGAATATTTTTGGAGATTCAGCCTAAAAGCACAGAAGGAAACGCTTACACATCTCAGGAGTCCACACCTCACAGAGCTAACACTCAGAACTTGTTAAATGTCTCACTGATTGAAGGGACAAGGGAATAATTACTGAAAATCAACTTGAAGCCACAGACATAACACTCAGATTCACTGCTGACTGGCTAACAGAGGAACACACCAGAAGATTATCCCTAAGGTTAAGAAAGGTCACTCACCCTCATCTCAAAAGCTCCAACTTACACGAGTTAACACATCGAGCCTACTGGCTCATTCACTAACAGAAGAAACGAAGCAGGAGAGTACTAACACATAGCTTCTAAGGCACAGAAGGGAACGCTCACAAAGTTAGCGCTCAGAATACACTGGCTAACTCGCTGACAGAGGAAACAAAGTAGATAATCATTAATGCTTAGCACAAGGGACAGAAAGAACACTCACTCATTTCAGAAGCTCCAACCTCGAAGAGCTAACACTCAGAACACACTAACTGACTCGCTGACAGAAGAAACAAAGCAGATGATCACTAAAGGCTCAGCACAAAGACATTGGAAGAACGCTAACATATCTCAGAAGCTCTACTTACACGAGCTAACACATGGACCTCACTAGCTGATTCACTAACAGAATCAGCAAAGCAAAAGATTACAAAGGCTAAGCTTGAAGGAATAGGAACAACACTCACATATCTCATAAGCTTGCACCTCACAAATCTAGCACTCAGAACTTATTAGCTGACTCACTGACATAAGAGGTGAAACAGAAGATTACTAACACTCAACCTAAATGCACAAGAACTCTTAGAGGTGTCCTTACCTAAAGGACCAACATACTCGCGAACTCCCACCATAACACAACACAGAACATACAACACAAGCACGTAACACAAGCTCACAACTGAAGCACACAACTCTGTCAAACAAGAACTCACATTCGGTCATCCTTTCCCAAAGGACCTAACTCCCTCAGACTCACTTTCAGAACACACAAGCACATGTAAACAGACACTACGCTTCCGCTGCGCTACTCTGATGGCGGACAACCACAGAGCAGACACACATAACAGACACCAGATAGCAGACAAGTCACGCAACAGCCAACACATAGCATATAGTAGGCAAAGACACGGAAGCGTAGACATGCAGACACCCACAAACCCAACGAAAACCAAACTTGGCTCTGATACCACTAAATGTAACGACCCCAAAACCACCCTGGTTGGGAGACCGTTACACGCCGCGCGCTTATTACCTAAGACACGCAAGGCTACACTATCGAAACCCCAAAACAGAAACTGATGCTCATATATTACCAGATAAACGATTACAAAATGTCTTTACAATACACAGGCGGAAGCCAAACTGAATTACAAAGCATATCCTAAATACAACTGGGCCCTAAGGCCAAACAAACTAAATACAAAACTCAAATGCCAAAACGAAAAGTAAGAGCTGAATCTCCAAGCACGAACTAAAACCTGCAAATCAGACGGAGATAGGGGTGAGCAAAACTATTGCTCAGCAGGTGATAAACTTCATCAGCTGAGCATGCTCAAAACAGATACTGAACATACATATACACGTATACGAAAGCGCTTAGCCAGAGCAAAATCAGATGCAAAGCAGAAGTCTTTCAAATAGACTGAAGTCTAAAACACAAGAAGCTAAGCGGTGGTCAAAACATACACTTAATAGCAGAAGGTAAACTGAAGCTGAAAGCTTGACGAAATCAGAAGCTTAAGAAACTCAGAAGCTTAAACACAATCAGAAGCTTAGCAAAATCAGAAGCTTAGCAAAATCCGGAACTTATCAGAAGGCGGTAAGCACACAGCAGACCGTCTCAAATCAAATACAGATAGAGAGCAGACGAAGTGGAGCACTTTACAAATCAGAAATCCTCAACAGACAGGAAGCACACAGCAGCCTATCTGAGTTTGAAAACAAACAGGACTGGCGGAAGCAGTACAAACAAACATAGGTGTTCAAAGGACAGAAAGCACACAGCAGTCTGTCAAATACAAAAGCAGAGAGAACAGACAGAAGCCGAACAGAACACAAACAGAAGTGGGACACTAGCACCAAGCATAACACTTAGAAAGGGTCGAAGACCCATGGATCTAACAGATCCCTCGACAACGCAGAAATGACCCGAAGGCCAAAGGGTTCGTCAACCCCACAGAACAGATTGGGCATGACCCACACTCAGAATGACGTCTACATGGTATACCACGGAATAGCTCGACCCAGCCATTCACGGCTCAGAAGCAGAGTAACTAGGTCCCAAAACGGAAGCTTAACAAACAGAAGCTTTAAACAGAACGGGACAAAAGTCCTTGTCAGAACAGAGCAGAAAGCAGAAGCTTTTAACAGAACAGAACAGAGGGCCAAAGCACATCAAACGGATCATAATCCTTTATCAAAACAAAAGTCATACACTGACTAGCAAACACGAAAACCAACCAGAAGCATAGAAGCTCAAACACTCTTCCAGAGCAAATCAGAGTTCAAAGGCTTATTTAAGACTTTCAAATCAAAGTACATATATACATGTACCAAAACATACCAGAACAGATAGTACTCGAAAAGAGGAATCCAACGCCGCAAACGGCACTCAAAACGGAGCTCAAACGAAGAAGTTATGCTAAAACAAAGGTTGGTCCGAACATGCGTCCGACCTTGCATGTTCGGACCTAATTCGAGAGTCAGAAAATCTTCCGGCGTATGATGTCCGAACTTCAATGTTCGGACACATGTTCGGACATACCGAAAACTGCAAAATCAATTACGGAAAACAGCCAGAACCAAGCCACAAAACCCCCACAAAACATACATAATTTATAGTAGCAAATTAGCCAATCGAAAACACATTTCCATGGGGTTTTAACGCATCATACGCACATCAAAATCAACCAAAAACATCACCAAATCAAAGAGTTAAAACAATCATATACGAAGAACAAACAAAATCAGAAATCCCCATGGACGAACACACACAACCGAATCCATTCACCACCTACCTCACATCCGACGCAATGCAATCTCAGAGGACTCTACACTTCGGATTCCTCGAATCTCCACTCGAATTGATGAACTAAAGAACTGAACAACCGGATTCCATAATCCAAAATCAGAAAGAGGAAAAAAGGAAATCAATGAAGAACAAAATCAAATCACAATCCAAACCTGACGATCGACCGACTAGCAGAACCGGAATCCCATACGCAAATGACCAACAATCGGTTATAGGGAGGAGATTAGAGATTGAAGAAGAGGGAGAGGAGCAAAGGGAGGTTACTTTTGAGGAGTGAAGCGGGAGTAAGGAAGGAGAGGAGAACTGTCGTGAATAGATGTCAGAAGTGGAAGGGAAGATAGAACGTGATTAGAAAATTGAGAAGGAGGGTTAGGAAAAATAAAAATGAGAAATAAAATAATAAGTTCCTAACTCCTTAAGTAATAACAAATCAGGAAAGACGTCTATAGCCCTCCTTCCTCAAGCTAACTTATTAACGTTAAGAGAATGTTATAAACATACTAACGTAAGATTAAGATTGACTCGAACTCCCTTTGGGAATCAGAAGGAAGTAATACAAGATAAAAAAAAATCTGGGCATAACATGGAAGCTTGCTCACGGTCAAGAAGGAGTAGAAGAGAGAATGGAGGCTGAAGAAATCGGATGGAAAGAAGGTAATGTGAGGAAAGAGAAGGAAATAAGCTTTTATGTCATTTAATGCTTTAGTGTAAAGTAATAGACGACTCATTAGATTGGCTAGATATTTATGTTGCTAATGGGTAAGAATGAAGCCTAAGAGGTCGGCAATGGCTGGTTTGGTCAATGGATGACATTTGACCATGGTTAAAACTAAGTAATTAAATGTTATTTTGGGTACTATTCATCCAAAATCACTCATTTTGATTTTATTTTTAAACTTTGATTTAGACTTTATAATATAGTCTATCATGTCACATAAATGATATAAAGAATGTAATATAGTCTTTAAAATGACAAAAAGTCATTATCTTAGAGCTCATACACAAAAACGTGCTTTAAGGTGTTTTAGCGCACATTTTGTGTCACAAGGTGTTTCTGAGCTTAGTTTTCTTTGAGAACTGTTTTGTTGTGTTCCTTACATGATAATTGATCATAGGAATCCAATTTTATATCATTTAGAGGTCATAAGACCTTTAAGGTTTCTTAGAGCACATTTTTGCCCTACTTGACCTTGAAGCATGTAAATGCTTGTTCTTTGTGTTGGAGTGTTGTCCAAAGATTTTAGTATGTTTAGTAATGTGTTAATATGCTTATGACAAGATTTTAGGTCCTAAGAAGTTCATTTGGGTATATATTTACCCTAAACAGTCAAATGGTGCATTATCTTGCTTTGTGTTGACCATTGCTGTTCTCAATTGACTTTTAAGGCATGTTTAGGCCTTAATTAATGTGATTAGATGTTTAATCCATGTTTAATTAGTTTGGGGTATTTCACCCATTCTCGGCTGAAACAAACCAAAGAGCTAGGAGGACTCCTTTGAAACTTTTAGGTAAGAAAACAAGCTTAAAACTCCTTTTTTTTCTTCTTACTTGGTATATGTCCAAAATACACCTTCTTACACCATCTCTACACCATTTTTTACACAACATGAAGGTGTTTCCAGCTCCATTTCATGAGCCAAAGAGCTGCTCCAAAGCACTCCTCAAGGAGCTTCAAATGAAGGTAAAATTGAGGGCTTACCATGGCTGTATAAGCTTCTTCTTTTCCTTGCTTTTCCATGGAACTAATCTCAGTATTTTCCTCTTCTAGATGGCTCAAAATCTAGCTTGAAACTTCATCAAGTTACCAAGGTAAAGACTTCTCTTTAAGGTTAAAAAATTCATGCCTTGAGACTGTCTAAACTAGCCATCTTGTTAACGCATTAACTTAGCCATTTTTCCTTGTTCATATGGTGGCCGAATAGGATCTGACTTACTCATGTAGTGCCGTGATTTTGGAGCACATTTCGAAGAAGGAAAAATCATGTTTTAAGGAGGTAATATATTAAATCAAGTCTTAAGGGTCATAATGGTAGTTAAGCTTAATTTAAGGAACAAAAAAATCTAATATAAATATTGTTTTACTAGTGACGTGAAGAGTAGAAGGCTGGTTGGATTTCCTTGTGATTATAACAAGGTAAATATGTTTAAAACCTTTTTTAATGCATTAAAGCTAATTATGTTCTAAACAGAATTAAGTGCCGAGGAGATGTGTGTGTGGGTTAATTAAATAAAAAATGTATTTATTTATGGTTAAGTGTTTTACTAGTGAACTTAAGTGTTAATGATTTATTAAAGCCAAGTTTATAAGTTAAAAGTGAAAGAAAAGTGATCTTAAAAGGTTAAATGAAAATCTGTAGGAACCCGTGAATATTATGGGTGTTTGAGACATTTTAAATGTCATTTTATGATTAAGTTGTGTAATATTAAGGACATGTGTTTAGGCCATTTTATCATGGTTATTTAAAGCATTAAATATTGATTATTAAGCTTTTAGGGAGATAAAATAAATTATATAAACTTCTGGTGCAAAAAAATGTGATTCTACTGGAAATAATCACTTAGGAAAATTTTAGATAATTATTGATGAATTTAGATGTTGCATAATTAATATAAGGTCACAATATAATTTAAATTAATGGGGTCAAAATGTAATTAAGTAAAGTGTAGGGTGCCCAAACATTTAATGAAGCCGAGAGGGCTGTTTGGTTATTATAAAAATATAAAATATGAATTTTATAAAGTTTAAGTACTTAAATGTAAAACTAAAGAAGTATATGTGGCAAACTCGTAATTTATCTAAGTATGGGTCAAAGGAGTATTTTGGGTGGTCAACCTTGACCACATGTGAGGTTTGACCAAATTAAAATGATAACAAAATTATTTTGATAGTTAATGAAATATTAAGTCAAAAGTAGCAATTATAAAAGAAGTGGGTTCCTTATATAATTTCTGAAAGTTTGAGGGATGAAAATAAGTTATAAAGACCTTAGGGGCCTGTTCGGAATATTTGATAAATTTTGGGTTAGATTTGAAGATTAAATAAATTAAGGAGTATAATATATAGTTCTAATATTAAATTTTAACATTTATAAAAAGGAATGGGGTTGTTGTATAATTATCGAAAATATAAGGGGATGGAACATAGATACTATGACCCTTGGGGTCTGCTCGAAAGTTTTAATGAAATAGAGGCTAGTTTTGTGATTTAATGAATTAAGGATTATTATACATAGTTTAAATACTAAAATGTAAAGTTTGAAAAACTTATGGGGTTAATATGTAAATAACCAAAATTTTGGGATGGAAATAATATTGGAACAGCCCAGGGGCTGTTTGGGAATTTAAGGGAGTATTTGGGTAGTTTTGAAATTAAATGAGTTAATATGTATAATATAAAGTGTTAGTATTAAATTGCAAGGTCGCAAAATAAAGGTGGTCAATATGTAATTAAAAGAAAGTAGCGGGTGAAAAGAAGAAATCAGGAAAATAGTAGTGTTGTTCTATTATATATATATATATATATATATGTATATTATAATGATTGAAAAATTTGGGTTATAAATTAAATAAGGTTAGAGATGTAACAAATATAAGGTTTGGGAAGATTTTGTAAATGATAAAAAGTTAATGGGGAAGCTTTATAGTTTCTGAAAATAATCTAGACCGGTTTGGAATTTATAAAATATAGGTTGAATATAATATAAAGTTCAAGATGATATAATGTGACATTATATTAAAGTATAAGAGAGATGTATTATAAAGGATATAATGTGGTATAAGTACACCTTATAAACCACCACATAAAATAATGAGTTTAAATTGGAAATTTGGGAAGTATAATATATGGTTAGAAACCTCATAATATAAGGAACATAATAATGTATGAATACATATATAATATCAAGATAAATTCTTAAATAGAGGTTTGTGAATAAAGGACACAAATAAATAAATGTATATATACTTCACATGAAATAATGAATTAATTCATTATGGGAAACCTTATAATTCACATGATATGAATTGATAATATAAGGGGAAAAATGTAATATGATTGATTAATCATATAAGACCAATGTGCAAAGAATTATGGGTTGGAAATATGATTATAAGTGTTATTATAATGTAGTACGAGTTGATAAATAAATACCGACTATAATGAAATATTGACTTAGAACATTGACCGAGTCAAACCATGTTGACCAGGCAACATAAATTGACCAAGTAGTCAAGTTGACCAATACATAGAATAGTATGCAATTAAAAGTTGAAATATAACTTGGTCAAATAAAGTATGGCAATAGACTATATTATATGAAGAATATATATATATATATATATATATATATACATATGTATATCACGATACATACGTATGTGGGTATATAAATATTCAAAGTTGAAATATAACTTGGTCACATAAAATATAGTAATGAACTACATATACATATATCAATATGTGAGTGCGTGCATGCGAATATACTAATCAAAATAACCTTGATGAATATCGGGGTTATTAGGAATGTAATCCCTAAGTAATAAATATTATTACGCCATGAAATATTTTACCCTTACACCTATAGAGATAATTAAATTAAATCCCGAGAATTAATGCAAACACGAACCAAACAATAACCGGTTAAGAGGTTAACTATTAAGTAAAGATTAGAACTTATTCTAGGATGGTTAGATAGACTCAAAATATGGATATTGATATTAGAGTTATACATTCTAGAGATACGGGTTCCAGATACGAGCTTCGAAAGTCATAGAGGATAAGCGTGATACGTCACACTAGCATTGTTCAACGGTGAACGGTATGTTATTATATGGTTCGAGTGTTCCTGTGGACTTCCTCGGGTCCAGATATTTGTGTGAATGCATGACAAGATTGATATATGTGTTATATGTTGTGATCATATATTTAATTGCCTTCCATTCCGCGATTTCAATTGTGCGCGACATTTGATGAACTTAGGCAATTCTATACATAAAACTCAGATCAAGTTATGGATACGAGGGATGAAAATGTATTTGTAAATGATTAGTGATATTAATCATATTATACACACCCGAGAATGGAAGTATCCTAGGCGACGTCTAGGCGAACATTAAAGACCTCAAAGGTCCTTACATGGAGAACATTACTTACATAACCTAAGAATAGATCTTAGGTAAAGGTCACAAACCTAATCATATGGTGAAAATAATTAAAGAAGAGGAAAATCCAGGGTACTCACGGACTACATGGTTGCGCATTGGTGATCACCGAAGAGAGGGGACTACGGATAGGGTCCACTCGATATGGAAATTCCAACGAGCCGGATACGATCGTTGGTTAGAGGGAACTGCTGTGGTGCATGGCTACGACCGCCAGGTCTCTACGGATCCCTGGCAAAGGAGCACTACTATTAGTGCACAAGAGCGACTGCACCAGAAGAGGAAGCATATATACGGGTGTGTCCTAACATGACACCCTCTTTAATTGAGTAAAGCTAATTAAAAATAAGAAAATACTTAAGAGATACTCTTAGTCCAGGATAACGAAATAAAGAGCCTCAAAGGCTGCATGACAGAAATCGTTCAGGAGAGAACAACTCTCACATCATTATCACATTTTCTTACACATTGTTTGTATACTTGCTTACTGCTTGTGAAATTATGTAATGCTTGGATGGAATCATGGTTGCCTTAATTATTGCTTTACCATTATTATAACTTGAATTGGAACAGCATGAAATTGGTACACATGTTAACAATTGGGCTAATTAACTCGAGTAGTCTTAGGGTTCATGAGGATTATGTAGTGGTGTGCTCAGCGGTTGTGCTGAGCCTTTATGGCCACCAAATTATAGGACTGCAGCTGTCAAAGATTGATGCGCGAGTGCGGGACTTTTAGGAGTAATTAACGGTATACTTTCTGTTATGCTATAGGATTCTGTTGGAGTATATGTTTAGTTAGGTAGACAACTCGCTGTCCTTTTAGGGGTTTAGTATTGTAAGACATGTTGTATTTACGTCTCTGTCATTACTGCGGGTTTTTGGAATATGTTTTTGGTAGACGCTTCATTACTCACATGGGTGAGTAATGGCGGGTAACACACAGGTTTAAGTTATGATTGGTTTCACTTTCCGCTGCTACTCGATTAATTATTTTTGTTAGGCGCTTAGATTATTCGAATTTTGGAGTAGGGGTGTTACACTATTGCTCACAACAAAGCCATGCAGATTGAAGAAGATAGGGAAGAGAACTTACGCTGCTTTGAGAGGTAGACATGGTAACGAGTTTGAATTGCGGGTGAAGTCGAAGAGGTTGGTGAAGGGGTAGGGTTTTCGTACGATTGGGTGGTATAAGGGAGTTGGATAAGGGCAAATTGGTGAAAAAAAAACACTAGTTTTGAAGAAAAAACCTGTAACAGCTACAAACGAACAGGTTTTTTACACACTTAGGTTTTTATGGGCATTGAAGATGTAACACCCTAAAACTAGCCGGTATATATAAGGTTGAAGTAGAAATTAAAACCATTTTTTTTCCTGTCATCTACTTAGCAGCGGAAATCAAAACCTAATGGAGTGTTACCGCCACACTCACCAACCAAGTGAGTGCTAAGGCTAAATACAAAAGCTTCAACCTTAACCGAAAAAATAAATGAAGATAAAAAGTAATTACATCTCAAACTAAATTTCAAACCTTCAACGCAAAGCTATAACCATCTAAATAATTTAAATGAATTGAAGTGGAGTCTATGTCAATTCACACAAACCAACTCTCACGCTTTACATCCGGATCAACTTCATTACCTGCGGTCAGAAAACATAACAACACACAATAAAGGACCGCGCAAATCAGAGAAACTGAGTAAACCACGCAACACCATGTCAAATACATTTTGAAAACTCAATTAAGTATATTAGACATCAATAGCCACATAATAATCAAGTAATAACACCAGAACAACCTTCATCACCTGTAACGCCCCTATTTAACGTATTTAAAGCGGAATTAAAATCCTAAGGCGATTACAGACCATCAGGTTCCAAACACCCGGTACCAACCTCACCAATTACAACCATTACAATTATCTAAGTTACGGTCTGAACTCAAGAAAACAACGTAAACAAAACTAAACGTAAACATAATAACTCTCCACAATTCCTAATTCCCGTCCCAATCACTCATGCTCTTCGTGGCCACATGTATAAACAATTCGTACCTGCAAGATGAAACCAAGCAGCCCACCCCGGAAGGGGTGAGTCAGTTCCCTGGAATGGAACTGGTACAATTCTCCAAAACAACATTTAAAACATAACTCTTCAAAATAAACAGTAACTTGAGATCAAACTCTTGAAAGTAAAACAGGGAAACAAGGCACTTTAAAATCACCAAGTCAAAGATAACAAGTTAAGGATAAAGATAAATAATAGAAAGGTAAAGTTAGTCAATCCAAAAACCACACCATGAGTTAGTGAACATCCAATGCTCAAGTTAGAACCAATTCCAGTTAGGAGTAGAAAGACCCAAGTAGTCACAAGGACTAGGAATGGAAAGATAGATATCCAAGAACCAACAACTCAAGAGTGGAATAAAACCAATTGGGAGAGATGGCCCACCGCCAAGTACGTCCTTTTAGGACAGGGGATATACAACCCTCACTGTTTACTACGTCCCTTTTGGGACAGGGGATATAAGCCCCTCACTGTTACTATGTCCCTTTGGGACAGGGGATATACAGCCCTCACTGTTACCATTGAAGACGCGCGCACGTCACAACAAAAGATTCAGCTCATGGATGAAACAATATCCAGAGTCAAGGAAGAATTACCAAGATTGTCCTTTTCCATATTCCCACTTGAAATACCCCAAACCTTGATATGTGGTTTAAATATTAAACTATGGTATGTAAAGGCAAAAAAAGTGCCTTAGAAACATCAGTGAACAATTTAAACCATAGTAAAATGCAATAAAGCACTAGGATACAGTTTGAGCAAAACATGCTTTAAGCTTGGAGTGAACTTGGTTAGGACCCAAAGAACCTACCAAGACTATATAATAGTCAATTATGATTTAATAAGGCAAATTAAGTCCTTAGGAAACTTTGGTAGACAGTTAAACTAAACAAAACACAAATAAATGCCTTAAAGTCGATAAGAGCAAAAATGTGCTCTAAGCTTGGGATAAACTTGTATAAGACCTAAGGGTCATACCTATACCTTATAAATATGTTAATGAACATATTAAGTCAATTACCAAGAAAACCAAGCTTGAAAACAAGTTAAAACACAAAATGTGCTTTAAGGAGTTTAAAGCACGTTTTTGAAAATTGTCTTGTAAATGAGTTTTGAATGGCTAGATGTCCATCATTACTCTTTAATTAACATGTGTACTATATAGTATCACATTTGGAAGTCTATATCAATGGGAATTCAAAAATTTCACTTCTATGTGCCTTGTTTTTATGAATAGTAACTTTATAAGCTAGTTTGTAACATATGTTATTGTAAGTAAGTTAATTGGTCAACAAAGACCAAAATACCCTTCTTAATTATATGGGGGCCGGTTTTTCAAGGTGTGAGTCACCAACATGTAAAAGAAATCAAATAAGGAAAGTAAAGCTTATAAAGTAAAGTACTATTTTGCTTTATACATAAATATCTTAACAAGTGAACTCTCTCTCACCTCATTCTCTTCTTTCCTTTCATTTCACAGGTTTCTTCATCTTTCCCAAGCTCCATTTACGATTTGCTATAGCAACCCTCTTCTCCATCTTCATTTCTTTGCCAAATCCAACTCCATGCTCCAAATCAAATTCTAAGACCATATTTGTCTTAGTTAGACCAAGCTCTACACTTCTATCTTTTCAAATCTTCAAGAACTCAATTTTGGTGCCATGGAGATTCACCATTGAAGGAGCTTGAGCTCACCTTTTCACATATTATTGTTCTCCTTTGCTTCAAGGTAAGGAAACTCAAAGAAAATCCATGTTTCCTCCATGTTTATATGATGTCCGAAAATTCACCTCACAATGGTGTTTTCACCTTGCTTGTTTTAGCTTCATTTGAATCTTCCAAGGGCTAGGAGGAGTCCTCTCTTGATACTTATTCAAGTTCTCTTCCAATTCCAAGGTAAAACAATTACCTTAATGTGTTAAAACAATATGTGTAACTAGGGTTTACAATGAGATGAAGCATAATGCTTGAATACTCATTCTATTATTTGTACATTGTTTAGAAGTTGACAAACAACCAAACATCCTACCGGTTTTACAAGGAAACAAGGAATAAGTTTGTGAGGAAAAAGAGGTAAACAAACTATCTCAATGTAGTTTAAATGCCTTAGGAAAATGAGCTTGATTTGCTTAATAAAATACCTAAGGATCCAAAGGTGAATGACCTAGTGAAATGCTCTCAAGGAAACTATTAAAGGGCATATGTGTTGTTGTATGTAATTGCAGGTTAAAGGCAATATATATGTGGGAGATTCAGTGTTTAAGTTTAATGTATTTAAGGGCCTAAGTGCCAAGCAATTTAAGCTTATGCACTATATTGTGATGTAGTGCTAAATGTGTGAAGTTTGTGTATAAAAATGTGTTTGATGGATTTTAGGTGTTCATGGATGAAATAAGGTAAAAACCTAAGTGTTTGGATGTGAGTATATACAAGAGAAGCTATGGCAAAATTTGGAAAAAGTGTAAGAAGTTCTAAGTGTTTTACATAAGTTTTGGTGAACTAGGAAGTGTTAAAGGTGAACAAATGTGTTACTTGGGAAGAAAAAATGTACTAATGTGATGTAGAGTGATACAAGGATTTAGGAATTATCTTGGAAGTTCTAGGAATTCAATGTGTTTTTGAGGATGTATTAAAGTCTTGGAGAAGTTGTTTAAGGTCTAGGAATGTTGTTGTACAAGGAGGAAATGATGTTTAGGTAGATGTGAAAAAGGAGATTTAGTTAGTAAGAAAAGATGTTGAGAGGTGATGCTAAGGTGTAGAGGAAACATCTTGGTATGGTGGTCATTATAGGTGAAGTACCATTAGAAAAGCCAAATGAAAAATGTACAAGTATTAAGAGATTTGTAAGGAGTTTGTGGCATGATAAAGGTAGTTTTGGTGTGTGATTTAAAGAGTTTAGTACATGGCTAAAGATGTGTTTGAAGTGCCCAAATGAGGTTAGGACATATTAGGATGTATGAGGTGAAGTTTGGAGTTAAATGGGCAATGGAAAATAAAGGTCTGGGGCAGACCGACCTTGCGACCGAACTTGCCAAGGTCGGTCGAGCCCAGTTTACCCTGCGAGAATTAGTTTCTGGAATGGACCGACCTTGGGGACCGGACTTGCAAGGTCGGTCGGGCTTGTATTTTGTGTACGGATTAAGTTTCTGGAATCGACGAACATGGGACCGGACTTGGCAAGTTCGGTCAGGCCTGAATTTTCAAAGGGAAGAAACTCTCGGAATGGACCGAACATGCGACCGAACTTACAAGGTCGGTCGGAGTAGAAATTTTGACGGTAATGTGTTCTGGAATGGACCGACCTTGTGCAAGGTCGGTCGGTAGGGTCGGTCGGACCAAAAACATGGTTTAAGGCTATAAAATGATATGTAATGATGGGGATTGATTAGTAATGATGTTATAAGGTTGTTTAAGACATGTTAGGTGAGTTATAATGACAATTTAGTGGGGGAAAAGATGTATTAAAATGTAAGAGTAAAACAAGTTAAAAAGTGAAGTTATGTAACTAAGTTAACGGGGAAAGTTATAAGCATTGGACTTTAAACAATCATGATACCCGATGTAATAAAAATATATGTGATGTATCAGTTGTTCGAGGAATTGCTCGAGGAAATAAGTGGACACGATAAAGTGGGACTCCGGTGACAGGTATGGTTTTCTTGCAAACCTGTGTCCTACCGGATTACACCGGCTTGTATGCCAACGTGTTTTCTGTATGTTTGCATGTTGTAAGATAAAACATGTAATGAGTTTGACGTATTATTTATGTGGCGTGTTCAACTCCGATACCATTAACCTCGGAAGTGTTAACCTTAGTTAAACTGGAGTCTAGGATCACATGAGAGTTCGGTAGGAGTAAACGACCCGAACCATGGGACGTCTAACACGGCTATGAGTGTGTTAATTGGTGATATGTGTGTGTGAATGTAGGGATCTCCCTTGTAGTTTATCTCACTTGTAATACGTATGGTGTGTAGATGTGATAGACTCCATAGTGGGGTTATAACTAATATCTAAAAGTAAAAGTATGTACTAACAGTGGTGAGGAATCCGGTTTGGCGGTCGCGCGTTGTTTGGGAGTGGGATCCTCTTAGCCTTACCCTTCTCTGTTATGGTGTTCCCTCACGGGTATGATCTCCCATTAGCTTTTCCAAAGCTTAGCTATTCTGGACTTATGATCGGTTTAGGGGAACATGTGGTTGTGTGGGTGGTTCGGGCCTCCAAACCCGAACCATTTAAACTTAAGTTACTCGTCCGACTATTGGACGGTAATGAGTGTTGTTGTTGTTGTATAACGAGCTTACCATGAGGGTGACACCATTCTATAGGCTCACCAGTGAATTAACTATGTTTGGGTCGGTTCTAAGAGGACCGTTCCCATTATGTTATGTGATGTGTGTAATGCAATTTCCTATTGCGATGTTATCATGTGCACGTCGAAACGTGAAAAGTGTTATTACGTTTGTTATGTGAGGAATGTTATATGTTGTAAGATATGGAGTGTGTGGATCATGGAAATGAATCCCAGGTGTGATAAGAGGCGTTAAAGGATAACCCGATTTAAGGGCAAGTGTCGTATTAAGGAAGTAGCTCCATTAGAGGAGGAACACTCTAGGGATAATGAATACCATGAGTGACTTATCAGTAAGGATGTATTATCCGTTGTTGAGCCATTGAGGCGAATGTTATGTGTTGTGTGTTTACAGTTGCATGCATGATTTAAAATATAATCAACCGCATGCTAGACGACAATTAGTTGTGCGTGGCCGGTAGCATGTGGGATGCGGGATTACCATACCAGCAAAGGTGCTGAGCCCCTTGGGGGCCACCTTCTCTTCTCTTTTTTTTATTTCAGGTACGAAAAGCTGGAAGCGATCGAGAGTAGGACGGGGTAGTCGTTGTACATGGGTAATCATTAAGTGTATATCTAGTAGGGTAGTAAGACCGAAAATTGTTATCGGCATCAATTTATAAATACTCGGTAAGTAGGAAGGTATGTGTATGTTGTGTTGTTAATGGAAAGGGATTAATAATGTGTAGTCGCTCGGGGATCTAGTCCATCAGACCGGTACAATGTATATGTAATAGCCTTGTTAGCACGGTGGGTGGTTAACGGCGTGTAACACCAACGAGTTAAGTTTTGTGAGTAGTATATTTCCGCTGCAGAATGTTGTTATGTGTTTGTTGTTGGATGGGGTGTTACAAAAAGTGGTATTAGAGCGAAGTATCGCTCTGATGACTGAATTACCGAGCTTAGGAAGTACCGAGTTAGGATTTTAGTACCTTGGGTTAAGGGTTGAGTGATAGCGTGAGAGATACGCTAGTTAGGTATTACCAGTGTGTACTGGAAACCTACAATATCCATCCCGCCCTCCACAATCCCTGTTACAAACTTGGGAAACAATGCCAGAGAGATGAAAGTCCATTCTTACTCGGGAATACCCGATCTGGCTGTATTAAATACCTTTAAGGTACGGAGAACTGTCATACGGAGATCCCGAAAACAGGGAATTCCGGAGACGGTTCCCATCTAAACAGTGTTAACCACATTTCATAGCGTAGAGTGAAGAATCAGTGTATAGAAGAATAGAATTTTCGGCAACCTGGGTCGACATGCCGAGCAGTCGAGGATAACCAGCTTGCAACGCACCGACTGTGCAACAGGCAAGAAGTGGATTAGTGAAACCCGAGACGAGTGTCTACGGGACACAATTGATAAATAATACACCAACGGTATACCAACCGACAAGGGAACTACAACGTAGTGCCCAAACAAGAGACAAGTCTCAGCAACCACGACAAATACGTGGAACGGGCTACAAAGAGGATACAATACTAAGAAAAAGGGGTCTCCCAGAATGGGAAAACCCTAGTTAATGATTATCATGTGAAGACAGTGAGAAGTCACCTAGAGGAGTTATTATCAAGACAGTAAGATCAGTGAGGGCCAACAAGGCCACTGATGACAGTGCGGGTAAAAACAATACCGCAACCACTATGTGTGCTTAACCCGATAGCCAGTTAGCATGGCGCACTTGCTATAGCAAGTGCTGCTATAACAAGGCTGTTCGGAAAATTTATAACCACAACAAAGTACTTGGTAAAGTACCATAAAGTTAATGTGATCGTCATAACAGTGGAAGGGCCTGTAGCCTAACCTCTGTAATTGTAAGTACACCAGTCAGCAAGAAGTAGACTTAGCTAAGGTAAGAAGAGTGTGTGAAACCATGAAAATTTCTTTCAAACCCAGATTTATTCAAACTCTTTCTTTTCAAAACCAAAATTTTCTTTCAAACCAACGCTTCTTTCTACCTTCTTTTAAGAACCAAACCAGTAAAACCAAGGACAGTTGACAAGGATACAACAGTGGATAAACTTTCCTTCGATTAAGTTCGGGAAGCACGGGACGCATATTGTCACGGGACAATATAAGGGAGTTGACAACAGAATACTTCACTAGGCGTGTGACGGACACTACGAGTGTACCAACTGTAATGTGGGACGACCGCACTCCGATAGGAGCTTGTGGGCCTGACAGACCTACTTATGGGTTAGTGGGTAAGTAGCAATGTATCAGCATGGTACCCAATATGTTACAAGTAGAGTCCGGAACAGGGAAGTAGTCGACTCCGTACTACGGTCAGCAGTATAAAACAAACAAGAGCTAAGGATTAGCATGAATGGTGAAGTAAAGGAACAAGTAGTAAACGAGACTAAAGGAATTAGTGAATGCATTTCAAGGATATGTTTAAGAGTCAGGAGGTGCGAAGTGCACTAACTGTTATGCAAAGACATCACACATGTCTAAGAATTCGAGGGAAAACTGTTAGCTGGAACGGAGACCTAGCCTGTGCATGGCAAGGCAGATGCCTGATGTGGACACATAATGTGCAATGAACGGGATGAAACTCCCAGAATGAGTATACACTACCAGGAAATGTTGATCTTCAAGGAGGAGATAATAAGCCAGTTAAGAACGCAAACGGCGTGGCTAACGGAATGTACCAATAAGTGTGAATCAGATGTAAAGGCATAACTTAGTAAACACCAGGAGTAATCCTTAAAGGGTGTTCGCACCAACAATTGTTGCACGAAATGGCGTGACAGAAACACAAGGGTTGAAACTAACACCCAGTTTAGATATAACTGTTCAGGAGACGGACCGACAATCCTAAGGGCATCCCATGAAAGGAAACGATGTAACGACCTTGTCATGGAGCTCAATATGATATCCAAACTATGTAATGTTGTACAGAGAAATAAATGTGTGTGAACCGTCCACAATGGACAGAGCTCGAAGCAGTAAGGCTCATAAGCCACAAATAAAAGGTGTTATGTAAATTAGATTGATTGCAGAAGTTTATGTTATATAAGTGAATAGAGTGGAGAACGAACCACTGCACTAAGAGTGGGGATACCTCTCGATGCTGTGAAACCGCTGGAGCGGTAGTTATGTGTACCAAGTTCAAGAAATATGTTAAGGATGGACAATATTATTTAATGAGAGAACAGTTAGTTTAGTAGCTTGTGAAACACCGAGCTGAATAATACCGGCTTGTGACTCGAATGATCGATGCTCAAAGAGCATTCAGTAGTCATCCAAATGAGTGATGAACCATAATGTGAATAATGTAAGTATATGTGTGGAAGTTAATGCGACAGTAAATACGATATAAGCTGATGTTATGCAAGAAGTAAGAGCACGGTGCGCAGCAAGCGACCGTTGTATAAGTATGTAAACGATAATGTAGCAGATAAGACTAGTTATGAGTTAAAGTTAGTAGAGATGCAAGATAAGCGATGTTAAACAGACTGGGCAATAAGCCAGTGGTAGGTACTGTGTGATGAGGAACTCAGTGTGAATTCCATGGCGAATCACATAAGGGATTTACTGTCAAGAGTTTACGCCTCTGCACTCTGTATGATGAGTGTTTGGTATTGCACTTACGCAGTAATGATCGAGTGGGATAGCTAGGAATTGAAAACATGTTAATTGTGGAGCAATAATGTTATAATGGCCGATGCATAGGAAATGCAAAGACACACCAATAAAAGAGTACTTGTACAAAACCAAATGTGGAGACATTATTACAGTAAGCGACTATAATAGCACTAACTGCCAAATATCGGTATGGAATATACCCCAAATGTTGAAATAGCTGAGAGAGCACTACACACTAGGTAGTAGCTCAATCTCAACCGACAGTAAGTCGGAAGGGAACAAGTCAATCATTGTGAAATGCATAGCGGTATACACAGTAAATTGTCATGGAAGTGGATAGAAAGTTTATAACTCCGAATTCGCTAACGGTAAGAGATACACGCGTCGGTGGAGAAACCATTGTTACCAAGATGAAGGTGACAATTGGGGATGTACAATACAGTAAGAATAACAAATGGGCAATTAAGCTCTACAGTTATTACAGTTTCGCAGCAGAAAACTAGTGAGCCAGTGATTCAAGTGTTGAATGTACATGGTGAACATGAGTGAGTGGCTAATATTAACGCCTAGAAGCCTAACAGGCCAGAATCGAAACCAACTAAGAGTTTAAACAAACTCCAATGAGAATTCTTGGTTTAGGAACAAAACCGCCAATATGGTTTAAGATCCTCTAATCAGAATCCATTGTGTAATAGACCGCGTGGACGTTAAAACACCTCACGACGGTAGAACATTTTAAGCCAATGTTTAGTGATTGATTACATGGCGTAATCCCTTTTAAGGGGGGTAGAGCGCAAAACCACTTAGTGTGTATTACCGTACAAGTGTACGTGATTTATGTTGTGCATAGCACAAAAATAATTTGTTTTGATGATTGGTGTGTGTGTTATGTAAACATACGCATTCATTCATGGTTTAATTGCGCACATAGGATGCGAATACCATTGTGATAAGTGGTTTGTTTGTTAACAATTGTGTGTGGTAGTACAAGTGTGGGAGTAGAGAAACTCCCGGGGAACAAAAAAAACCCCGATAGTGTATAAATGTGAAAATGTGTGTGGTATTTTGATAAAATATATGTGTATATATATATAGTGATTCACGAAAGGGTATGAAACCGACATAGAACCTATGAAGAATAAGGTTTCCCTAGGTAACAACATTAAGTTGGAAATACTGATAAGAAGACGCATTCTCCCTTGGAGATGTATGATCATGATTAGAATGATAAAAAGATAGAAAATGGAAATGAGTGATTTATTTGATGCTTGAAATTGAAGTGGGAGGTGAACTTGAATTATCATGAAATCAGGGAACCGAACACAAATTGGGGTGGAATATAGTTCAACACTGATGCCTGATCACATCAGGTTGGATATTTCGTGAAGCTCCCTATAAGTGGTCACAATAACCACGCTATAGAAGAAGCAAGAGCATAAGTTGGACTGGAGTTGTATTTGTTTTCAAAAGGATTTCAATTGGTACTTATCAACGTCGATAGTACTTTACATAATTAAAGTTTTCTTACTTAACCTTACAAGGAAAATTTCAAATTTAAGTGATTGTTTTGATTTCCCAAAGGCACGGGGACGGAAGGTTCCATCGCAACCGGGTTCTACGGGATCACAGTGTTATGTCAAAGATATTTTGATTGCTATACATGCTATGACATGTTGTTTTGTTGTGTAATAAATATTATTTTGACCTTGAGTTCCTAAAGTGTATGCTATTAAGACATATGAGTCTAAATGTGTTATGTTACATAGACCTATGTTCTAAGGTTGTTATGTTACCCAAGACCAGAGAGTCTAAGGGTTGTTATGTATGTGCAATATTGTTAAGATACCCGGACCATTGAGTCCGAGGTTATCATGTAAGTATGTTATGTAGGATGTGAATGTGTTACCCAGACCATTAAGTCCGAGGTTGTGATGTAAAGTGTGTTTGGTTATGGAAGTTTTTATTTCTATAAGTAATCCCTGTATTCTAATCCAAGATGTGTGGGAAGTTAAACTTCGAGGACGAAGTTCTTTTAAGTGGGGTAGATTGAAATACCCCAAACCTTGATAGTGGTTTAAATATTAAACTATGGTATGTAAAGGCAAAAAAGTGCCTTAGAAACATCAGTGAACAATTTAAACCATAGTAAAATGCATAAAGCACTAGGATACAGTTTGAGCAAAACATGCTTTAAGCTTGGAGTGAACTTGGTTAGGACCCAAAGAACCTACCAAGACTATATAATAGTCAATTATGATTTAATAAGGCAAATTAAGTCCTTAGGAAACTTTGGTAGGCAGTTAAACTAAACAAACAATAAATGCCTTAAAGTCGATAAGAGCAAAATGTGCTCTAAGCTTGGGATAAACTTGTATAAGACCTAAGGGTCATACCTATACCTTATAAATATTAATGAACATATTAAGTCAATTACCAAAGAAACCAAGCTTGAAAACAAGTTAAACACAAAATGTGCTTTAAGGAGTCTTAAAGCACGTTTTTGAAAATTGTCTTGTAAATGAGTTTTGATGGCTAGATGTCCATCATTACTCTTTAATTAACATGTGTACTATATATTATCACATTTGGAAGTCTATATCAATGGGAATTCAAAAATTTCACTTCTATGTGCCTTGTTTTATGAATAGTAACTTTTATAAGCTAGTTGTAACATATGTTATTGTAAGTAAGTTAATTGGTCAAAAAAGACCAAAATAACCTTTTAATTATATGGGGGCCGGTTTTTTCAAGGTGTGAGTCACCAACATGTAAAAGAAATCAAATAAGGAAAGTAAAGCTTATAAAGTAAAGTACTATTTTGCTTTATACATTATCTTAACAAGTGAACTCTCTCTCACCTCATTCTCTTCTTTCCTTTCATTTCACACGGTTTCTTCATCTTCTCCCAAGCTCCATTTACGATTTGCTATAGCACCCCTCTTCTCCATCTCATTTCTTTGCCAAATCCAACTCCATGCTCCAAATCAAATCTAAGACCATATTTGTCTTAGTTAGACCAAGCTCTACACTTCTATCTTTTCAAATCTTCAGAACTCAATTTGGTGCCATGGAGATTCACCATTGAAGGAGCTTGAGCTCACCTTTTCACATATATTGTTCTCCTTTGCTTCAAGGTAAGGAAACTCAAAGAAAATCCATGTTTCCTCCATGTTTATATGATGTCCAAAAATTCACCTCACAATGGTGTTTTCACCTGCTTGTTTTAGCTTCATTTGAATCTTCCAAGGGCTAGGAGGAGTCCTCTCTTGATACTTATTCAAGTTCTCTTCCAATTCCAAGGTAAAACAATTACCTTAATGTGTTAATACAATATGTGTAACTAGGGTTTACAATGAGATGAAGCATAATGCTTGAATACTCATTCTATTATTTGTACATTGTTTAGAAGTTGACAAACAACCAAACATCCTACCGGTTTTACAAGGAAACAAGAAAGAAGTTTGTGAGGAAAAAGAGGTAAACAAACTATCCCAATGTAGTTTAAATGCCTTAGGAAAATGAGCTTGATTTGCTTAATAAAATACCTAAGGAGCCAAAGGTGAATGACCTAGTGAAATGCTCTCAAGGAAACTATTAAAGGCATATGTGTTGTTGTATGTAATTGCAGGTTAAAGGCAATATATATGTGGGAGATTCAGTGTTTAAGTTTAATGTATTTAAGGGCCTAAGTGCCAAGCAATTTAAGCTTATGCACTATATTGTGATGTAGTGCTAAATGTGTGAAGTTTGTGTATAAAAATGTGTTTGATGGATTTTAGGTGTTCTTGGATGAAATAAGGTAAAAACCTAAGTGTTTGGATGTGAGTATATACAAGAGAAGCTATGGCAAAATTTGGAAAATGTGTAAGAAGTTCTAAGTGTTTTACATAAGTTTTGGTGAACTAGGAAGTGTTAAAGGTGAACAAATGTGTTACTTGGGAAGAAAACATGTACTAAGGTGATGTAGAGTGATACAAGGATTTAGGAATTATCTTGGAAGTTCTAGGAATTCAATGTGTGTTTTTGAGGATGTATTAAAGTCTTGGAGAAGTTGTTTAAGGTCTAGGAATGTTGTTGTACAAGGAGGAAATGATGTTTAGGTAGATGTGAAAAAGGAGATTTAGTTAGTAAGAAAAGATGTTGAGAGGTGATGCTAAGCTGTAGAGGAAACATCTTGGTATGGTGGTCATTATAGGTGAAGTACCACTTAGAAAACCAAATGAAAAATGTACAGTATTAAGAGATTTTGTAAGGAGTTTGTGGCATGATAAAGGTAGTTTTGGTGTGTGATTTAAAGAGTTTAGTACATGGCTAAAGATGTGTTTGAAGTTCAAATGAGGTTAGGACATATTAGGATGTATGAGGTGAAGTTTGGAGTTAAATGGGCAATGGAAAATAAAGGTCTGGGGCAGACCGACCTTGCGACCGAACTTGCCAAGGTCGGTCGAGCCCAGTTTACCCTACGAGAATTAGTTTCTGGAATGGACCGACCTTGGGGACCGGACTTGCAAGGTCGGTCGGGCTTGTATTTTGTGTACAGATTAAGTTTCTGGAATCGACCGAACATGGGACCGCTTGGCAAGTTCGGTCGGGCCTGAATTTTCAAAGGGAAGAAACTCTCGGGAATGGACCGAACTTACAAGGTCGGTCGGAGTAGAAATTTTGACGGTAATGTGTTCTGGAATGGACCGACCTTGTGCAAGGTCGGTCGGTAGGGTCGACCAAAAAACATGGTTTAAGGCTATAAAATGATATGTAATGATGGGGATTGATTAGTAATGATGTTATAAGGTTGTTTAAGACATGTTAGGTGAGTTATAATGACAATTTAGTGGGGGAAAAGATGTATTAAAATGTAAGAGTAAAACAAGTTAAAAAGTGAAGTTATGTAACTAAGTTAACGGGGAAAATTTATAAGCATTAGACTTTAACAATCATGATACCCCAATGTTAATAAAAATATATGTGATGTTATCAGTTGTTCGAGAATTGCTCGAGGAACATAAGTGGACACGATAAAGTGGACTCCGATGACAGGTATGGTTTTCTTGCAACCTGTGTCCTACCGGATTACACCGCTTGTATGCCAACGTGTTTTTCTGTATGTTTGCCACGTTGTAAGATAAAACATGTAATGAGTTTACAGTAATTCATTTATGTGGCGTGTTCAACTCCGATACCATTTAACCTCGGAAGTGTTAACCTTAGTTAACTGAGTCTAGGATCACATGAGAGTTCGGTATTCGGAGTAACGACCCGAACCATGGGACGTTCTAACCACGGCTATGTGTGTGTTAATTGTGTGATATGTGTGTGTGAATATAGGGATCTCCCTTGTATGTTTAACTCACTTGTAATACTGTATGGTGTGTAGATGTGATAGACTCCATAGTGGGGTTCTAACTAATATCTAAAAGTAAGTATGTACTAACAGTGGTGAGGAATCCGGTTTGGCCGGTCGCGCGTTGTTTGGGAGTGGGTATCCTTCTTAGCCTTACCCTTCTCTCTGTTCTGGTTGTTTCCCTCACGGGTTATGATCTCCCATTAGCTTATTCCAAAGCTTAGCTATTCTGACTAATGATCGGTTTAGGGGAACATGTTTTGTGTGGTGTTCGGGCCTCCAAACCCGAACCATCTTAACTTAAGTTACTCGTCCGACTATTAGGACGGTAATGAGTGTTGTTGTTTGTATAACGAGCTTACCATGAGGGTGACACCATTCTCTAGGCTCACCAGTGAATTACCTATGTTTGGGTCGGTTCCTAAGAGGACCGTTCCCGTTATGTTATGTGATGTTTGTTGTAATGCAATTCCTATTGCGATGTTATCATGTGCACGTCGAAACGTGAAAAATGTTATTATGTTTTGTTATGTGAGGAATGTTATATGTTGTAAGATAGGAGTGTGTGGATCATGGAAATGAATCCCAGTTTGTGATAAGAGGCGTTAAAGGATAACCCGATTTAAGGGCAAGTGTCGTCTATTAAGGAAGTAGCTCCATTAGAGGAGAACACTCTAGGGATAATGAATACCATGAGTGACTTATCAAGTAAGGATGTATTATCCGTTTGTTGAGCCCATTGAGGCGAATGTTATGTGTTGTGTGTTTACAGTTGCATGCATGATTTAAATATAATCAACCGCATGCTAAGACGACAATTAGTTATGCGTGGCCCGGTAGCATGTGGGCTGCGGGTTATCATACCAGCAAAGGTGCGAGCCCCTTGGGGCCACCTTTCTCTTCTTTCTATTTCAGGTACGAAGAGCTGGAAGCCGATCGAGAGTAGGACGGGGTAGTCGTTGACATGGGTAATCATTTAAGTGTATATACAGTAGGTGTAGTAAGACCGAAATGTTTATCGGCATCAGTTTATAAATACTCGGTACAGTAGGAAGGTATGTGTATGTTGTGTTGTTAATGGAAAGGGATTAATAATGTGTAGTCGCTCGGGGATCTAGTCCATCAGACCGGTAACAATGTTATGTAATAGCCTTTAGCCACGTGGGTGGTTAACGGCATGTAACACCAACGAGTTAAGTTTGTGAAGTAGTATATTTTCCGCTGCAGAATGTTGTTATGTGTTGTTGTTGGATGGGGTGTTACACCACTAGAACACTAACTGCACCAGAGCAATACCAAAACACTCAGTCCTACAGGGTGCAGAAGCGTAAACCCTAGGCCGTTAATGTCTAGTGAGACAACCAAATAGAAGGAACCAATAACCATGTAAGTTTCACATTCAAGTCTCAGTTAGTCACATCAAGCTGATTTAGCCACAAAACAGTTTCCTTTGAAATCCATTCAAGCTCAGTTAGCGTTTCCCAAAACATTCCATAAAGTCCGTTAGCAAGTCTCTGAGTACGGAGAAATCGTACCTAATTAACGCTGTAGCAGTTCTAGTAGATTCGTGCAAACAATCAACAACACTCTGAGGAACATTAAAGATAGTCTATTATCAATAACTTATACCCTAAGTTAAACTTAAATAAATTCCTCACTCTTATTTCTAAATCTCGATTATCTTGTAAGCCCGTGCTTAAAGTTATGTATAACCTTCGACCTATCTTAGAATGTGTATAACTCAAGGTTGTAAGACTAGGGAATGTATTTTATTAACACTTGTTAATTGTTACACTCTTATCCACTTTACTCATACTTAACCCTAATTCTCAATTCAAGACTCTTGAGACCCTTATGTCATAAATGCATTTTATGTTATTCAATAAACCTTAGAATTTCAAAAACAATTTTAAGCTCAATACTTTTATTCTTAATTTAGAATAGACATCGTATTATGACCTATGATAGGTTTATCTTAGAATACTATACTATTATTTCACAATGGAATGATTATGTATTTTACCAATATCTACTAGATAATCCATTATGATTAAGTTTCCCCACAACTTAATTAAGATCCACATCCTGTATATTGGAATCATGGTGTTGTAGATGCATTTATTATAACCAAATTGAGTTACTAAACTCATTATCTTATGTTTAGTTTAGAATGACTTTTAACAACCATTTAATAATCTTATCATAAGATGTTAAATTGCTTCTCATCTTGAATAACTATATTATAGTTAACTTAGATTTATCGAACTCTTACATTTAGTATTCCTGATAAGCCGCAGACTTATCATATTTTATGCACTAGATTTAGTATTATATTTATCTAAATAAAGTTATATTTATGTTATTTATGCTTATTATGTGTTAAAGTATAATATTTGTACAGACTTATGTTTTTATGAGTTTTCTGTGCAAGGAATGATTTTCTAGGCAAAAGTTCAGTTGAAGCCGGACTCCATGCCGGGTGTTTCTGCACGGCATAAGCACAGAACAGAAAAGAGGCCTTGCCGGACCTAATGCCGGGTAGATTCCATCCGGCATAAGTGAAGAGTCGCCACGGTTGACCAAGCGATAGCAGTTATTGACCGTTGGTGAAAAGGATGATGCCGGGTGTGATGCCGGGTATCTTCTACCCGGCATATGCACTGTTTCGCGCGGAATTGACGGTTTCGACCGTTAACAGTTGGGCGCATTTATCACGTGTGCCGGCTACTGGTGATCCGGCACGACGCCCGGCAACGACAATTAATGCCTATAAATAGGCCGAGGAAGGCTACAATTTGACACACTTCAACACCATATTATACTTCATTCACATCTCAGTTTCCCCCATTCCAAGTGTTGGTGTCCAAGGAACATTTGCAGATCCATCCACGCAAGAGAAGAAGAAGACCTTGTCAGGGTTAAGGCTATTAACATCTCCTTCTCCCCCTTTGTATTCTCTTCTTGTAGTTGTGTGGATGGTGATGCAGAATCCTTGTTAGGTTTTGGTTAGGGATGACTTCCTTGTAAAACTCTTATGATCATTTATGGAATTTTCAAGTTTCTTAACCCGAGTTCTAATCTTCTTACAAGTAGAATGAAGTAGCTATTCATTCTCTTATCTCTAAGTCCTATTTGATGTTCACAAGACAAGAATAGGATAGATTAGGATTTTGGTAATCTTTAACATTGTCTTCTGCGCCTCAGCGGGAGCAAGACTTAAGGTTTAGGGTTAATCTCTTATTTCCCATTATTCTGTTGTATTCGCGGCATTGGCTATGCACGATGCAAGTATGAATATTGAGTTCCTTTTGTCAGAACCGAATCTGGAAGTGTTGTTTACGAAATGTACGATGCCGGATGGCATGCCGGGTATAAGTTATCCGGCACGTTCAAGGCCATGAATCTGGGGTAGCGAGGATCCGGCATCACATCCGGCATATGCATTTTGCGAGACCAAATCCTCTTTGAGACTTGCCACCCTTGATCATTGGTCATACGAACCTTTTGCATTGATAATCTTCCCAAATCAAAGTTAGTTTATTATTTATTTAGTTTAGGATCACATTTTCAATTCCCCCCTTGTTATTATAGAATAGGCTTTTGCCCGGATTAGGACTAATTTTCTATAAGTCCCTTGGGTACGATACTCTCGGTCGTAATATATTTACACTATACTCCGACCGGGTTTTATTTTGCTACCCGTAGTAGAGTTGTAGGATTAGTTATTATTATTTTTTCTTTTGTATATAGTTTTATCCTACAATTTCTGTTAGCAAATTGGCGCCGTTGCCGGGGACTTGGAATTAGTCCAAGTCCTAAATTCGGTAAAACGCCTTATTCTTTATTCTTTGATTCTTTGATTCTTTAATTTATTTTCGCCCTTAGTTGTGCAGATTTGATATGCCGTGCATAGTGCCGGGTCATTACCCGGCAAACCGGAGGAAGTCCGATGCCGGACAGGTTTTGCCCGGCATCATGTCCGGCATGTTCAAATTGTTTTCAAAATTTCATACGCTGTTGAGTTTTACAAATTTAAATATATTATTGTCTTCCCCTTCGTTATTTCTCTCTTATATAGTCCCTATACTATTCTTTATTTTGAATTTCGAGTTTGCATTGCCGTGTATTGTGCCGGGTTTCTATACCGGCATTTCGGAGGAAGTCCTATGCCGGACGGGTTTATCCGGCATGTCACCCGGCATGCTCAATTTCTCTCAATATTTTTGTCGAAATTGTAGGGACAGTTAGGAGTGATCTCCTACAATCCTTATTTACTCTTACATTTATTTTTTACATTTCTTTTAATTAAGTTATGTTCGATTTTTGGTCACGCCGGGCAACATGCCGGTTTGTACACCCGGCATTAGTGGAGGAAGTCCACTGCCGGGTAAGAGTCACCCGGCCCTCTGTCCGGCATAACCAAAAATTTGTTCATTCGTGTATTTTCATAATTTTAATTATGTCTATATTATTTCTTTTATTATTACGAATATTATAACGTTTTCTCTTGCTCCTCCTGAAGTTATCCAAGTGAATGCTTCTTCGGTCAACGAGTACTCCTGACAATTTAGCCAACCTTGATCCGGAGATCGAGAGAACCCTACTTCATACTTTAAGGCAACAACGAATTCTACAAGAAGCAGATCCTACACCAATGGCAGCACCTACCGTCCGTAACATAAACCGGCCTTCTAAACCAAGGCCAGAAACCAGCAATCGACCTTCCTCTCCTTCCTCAAAACGAATACGATGAATGGCAAAAACTTAAGCCATATCATCAAATTAGATGCATAAAGGAGTTGGGTCTTTTTCGACGGTACAAATCCGGACGATGCTTTGCTCCACGTCACTAAATTTCTACAGCATACAAACAGCCTAACCTCCACAAATAACGTCCTCCAATATGCCAGGCTTTCCCTCTTCCCCCATAGCCTTACAGGGAATGCCAGCAAGTGGTACCACAGTCTAACCCCCAGACCACATGGGAGGACATGGCAACCAAGTTTTATGACAAGTTCATGCCTCCAAGTCGCACCCTGGAGATGATCGCCGAGATATACAACTTCAGACAACCACCTCGGAGAACATCTGTGAGACTTGGGACAGATTCAAGGGTTGCTACGCACATGTCCTCACCACGGCCTCACCAAGGAACAACTATCTCAGTTGTTTTACAAGGGATTGGTCAACCAATGCAAGACCATGATCCTTTCCTCCCTTGGTGCAGACATATTGAAGAAGCCTGGAGATCAATTCCTTAGTGGAGTTGAATCTCTTTGCGAAGAGATTAGAGATTGGGCCACAGGTGGAACCAGGGGTGGTACCGCTGGTTTATTTCAAGTGGAAGAGGGCGACTCCAAATTCGACAAATTGATGCAAAGTCATGAGCAGTTATTGGAGAGTAATGCCCAGATCAACGAAGGTTAGTGCTCTACAGAAAGTGGTGGAGCAAATAGCAATGAACAAACTTCCTCAACAAGCGAACGTGGTTAGTGCACGACCGCACGCTTCGAGCCCTGACATTCCAGACTTTCAGAATGTTGAGGAAGTCAATATGTGAGTAACCAAGGGTATCGGCAGCCATGGCAACAGGGGAACCAACCCCCTCAACACTTCCAGAGTCAAGCCGGCTACCAGGGAGGTCCAAGGCAATTCAGACCATCCCATCCTGCATCATCATCAGAGGCTGAAATGGCTGAACTTCGTGACATGATGTCAGCCCTGATGAACAAGACCCAGGATACTCAAAATGAGATCTCGACCATTCGCAAGGAGCACAAATCGTTGCAGTTGCAGTTACAGCAACTTCTGATGCAACCACGACAGCAAGGTCAGCTCCCGTCCCAAACGCAAACCAATCCACGGGAGCATGCGAATTCGGTCACCATTCTACCTAGGATCTCCAAGGATGCCAAATAGCCTAAAAGGCTAAGTGTAGGGCGGTTCCTCCTCACGCCTTCACTATCAAACAGGGGAGCCCTTCGTATCATTTAATTTTTCTCTTTTAATTTTATGTTATTGTTTTTAAATTGCTTTCATTATAGTTGTTTCAAGTTTCTTAAAAAAAAAAGTTTTACTTATTCGTTTTCTTTCGAACACTGGGGACAGTGTTCCTGCCAAGTGTAGGGCAGGGACCCCCCTTAAAAAAATAAGTTTTTTATAATATGCATAAGTTGTGAGTTTTATCGATCAATTTAAAACTTTTTGCTTTTTTTGATGAGATTAGGAATGACTAAAAGCTTGTTCTCTCAAGAGGTAAGCTCTCTAATGACTTATAGATTCCTGTTTTTAACTTTTGATTCTCTTTATTAACATGAGTATATGATCTTTCTCCTAATTCTTTCCTTTATGTATCGGGTATTTATTTCTTTTCTTTTCAAATTGTGAAAAATCTTTTGGGTGAAAATCTTAAAAAGGGTTTTTGTGCAAAAGAAAGAAGAAGAAAAAGAAAAAAAAGAAAGAAAAAAATCTTCTTCCAAAGGAAAAGCATTATATTCCTAGAGGTTGCAAAAGTGCCTCTGAATAAAAGCAAGAAAAGAGAGTTTTTCCTTTTTTTTTCTCCTAAATTCCCCGTTCTTCAATGCAAAAAAATCATGGTTGATTCAGAAACTCTTGCAAAATAGGGCTGATTCATAAAACCATTGATGAGAGTCTTGGCCACATTCAGAAACTCTTGAAAAATAGAGCTGAATGATGGAAACCGGAAAAAGGAGAGATTACAAAAATCCCTTATGCAAAATAGCCCAAAAGTTTTTGATCGATTTTGAAGTCTTTTTATACCCATTAGTATGTTTGATAGAATAAGGTGTAAGTGATACTTATGAATTAGAGTCATATAGTTGGAAATATTTATCTACATTTCATTCTAGAGTTTATCTGTTTTGTGCATAAGTAATTAGTCCTTTCTAATCTTGTTTTGCTCGAGGACTAGCAAAAGGTAAGTGTAGGGCCTTGATAAGCCGCAGACTTATCATATTTTATGCACTAGATTTAGTATTATATTTATCTAAATAAAGTTATATTTATGTTATTTATGCTTATTATGTGTTAAAGTATAATATTTGTACAGACTTATGTTTTTATGAGTTTTCTGTGCAAGGAATGATTTTCTAGGCAAAAGTTCAGTTGAAGCCGGACTCCATGCCGGGTGTTTCTGCACGGCATAAGCACAGAACAGAAAAGAGGCCTTGCCGGACCTAATGCCGGGTAGATTCCATCCGGCATAAGTAAAGAGTCGCCACGGTTGACCAAGCGATAGCAGTTATTGACCGTTGGTGAAAAGGATGATGCCGGGTGTGATGCCGGGTATCTTCTACCCGGCATATGCACTGTTTCGCACGGAATTGACGGTTTCGACCGTTACAGTTGGGCGCATTTATCACGTGTGCCGGCTACTGGTGATCCGGCACGACGCCCGGCAACGACACATTAATGCCTATAAATAGGCCGAGGAAGGCTACAATTGACACACTTCAACACCAATATACTCATTCACATCTCAGTTTCCCCCACTCCAAGTGTTGGTGTCCAAGGAACATTTGCAGATCCATCCACGCAAGAGAAGAAGAAGACCTTGTCAGGGTTAAGGCTATTAACATCTCCTTCTCCCCCTTTGTATTCTCTTCTTGTAGTTGTGTGGATGGTGATGCAGAATCCTTGTTAGGTTTTGGTTAGGGATGACTTCCTTGTAAACTCTTATGATCATTTATGGAATTTTCAAGTTTCTAACCCGAGTTCTAATCTTCTTACAAGTAGAATGAAGTAGCTATTCATTCTCTTATCTCTAAGTCCTATTTGATGTTCACAAGACAAGAATAGGATAGATTAGGATTTTGGTAATCTTTAACATTGTCTTCTGCGCCTCAGGGAGCAAGACTTAAGGTTTAGGGTTAATCTTATTCCATTATTCTGTTGATTCACGGCATTGGCTATGCACGATGCAAGTATGAATATTGAGTTCCTTTTGTCAGAACCGAATCTGGAAGTGTTGTTTACGAAATGTACAATGTCGGATGGCATGCCGGGTATAAGTTATCCGGCACGTTCAAGGCCATGAATCTGCGGGGTAGCGAGGATCCGGCATCACATCCGGCATATGCATTTGCGAGACCAAATCCTCTTTGAGACTTGCCACCCTTGATCATTGGTCATACGAACCTTTTGCATTGATAATCTTCCCAAATCAAAGTTAGTTATTTATTATTATTAGTTAGGATCACATTTTCAATTCCCCCCTTGTTATTATAGAATAGGCTTTTGCCCGGATTAGGACTAATTTTCTATAAGTCCCTTGGGTTCGATACTCTCGGTCGTAATATATTACACTATACTCCGACCGGGTTTTATTTGCTACCCATAGTAGAGTTGTAGGTTTATTTAGGTTTAGTTTATTATTTCATTCTTCTTTTGTATATAGTTTTTCCTACAATTTCTCGTTTGCAATTCCCAAGGTATATTATTTACTTTATCATTAACTATATAATAAGGCGTTTTAAGATAACCTTTTATGTATCATTGCTTACATTTAATTTCCTAAATGTTTTATTTAACACACATTCCCTCCATAGACTATGTATAATCCTTTTATACTAAACTTCAATAAAGTTAAGTCTTAAATACGTCTTAAGTTGTTCACAAAACCTAAGGTCTCAAAGGAATAACTTAATAAATTAATTTCCTTTATTGTATTTAGGATAAGCATCATATCTTAACACAAGGTAAATTTGTCTAAGAATTAAATTCTCATTCACAAGTGAAATTTTCAATTACTTAATAAGATAATATATTTTGAAAAATCCTCATACCTTAAACTCGAGTTCTTCAGCGAACTCCCAATACACCGCGACAGAGATTTGATGATTTCTCTCAACTCACAGAACCAAATCGACTGATTCTTGTTTCTTTGGATTCAAAATTCAATTGCGGTCACAATAGTACCAATTTCGCTAGCTATAATGCAAGTATTATAGATTTCGATTCTGGGTAATTCGAATAGGGTTCATATGGGTTACGAATTGAATTTCACCAAATTCTCTAAATGTAATGCGTTATATGTTAAATTGATAGAGGGGTATGACCGATAATGCAATAACAAAGGACAATAACGGAGGAATTGAACGGAAAACTCACCGGAGAAGCTCCAACGAAGGAAATTGTAATCGCGTTTCTGGAAAAATATTCAAACTTGGCTGTTTCGAGGAGCTAACTTTGGAGATCTATAAAATAAGTTCTAGTTCGAATTAGGCCATGTTCTTGGGCTTAATCTAAAGAGGAAACATAGCTCTACACATTGATAGCAAGAACTCACTCTAATTTGCAATACACAGAAAGAAATCTAAGCCGAAAGTTACGAGTTTATACCTTACGTTTTCTGGAAAAATTATGATTTTATGTGATGACAAATCCGAAACTTTAGATACCTCTCTCTTCCAAACGGTTGGGATATGGCTTTGGTCATCAACATGAAAGTTGTAGAGGGATTAGAGATCTTCAAAACAAGCTAAAGAACACGAAATTTGGCTAGAAATGAAGAAGTTATGGGGAGACGAAGTTTACTTGATTTAGAAAAATCTGGAATTCTGGGTTACGAATTCGCAAGGAGACAACTTTAGATCGATTTTCCCGTCGATGTAAAATGAGTTAGGTTATGTATGAGTTATGGTTGGAAAGAGGAGATTAAGGAGAAGAGAATGAAGAAGACGGCACTGGAAAATTCGAAAGGATGAGTGAGATACGCCATCACAAGTTAGGGCAAAATACTGGTGAAAATGAGAATACTTAGCCGATTTTTGTGCCAAGTACCGGCGACCCGTGTGGTCTTGACACGTGGCACTTTTCAAAATTTTGGCTATAAACTTCATTCTATCATAACTTTGGCTAGGATGATCCGTTTTCGACGTTCTTTTTGTCGATCTTCATGGTTTTCCATAACCTATTTATTGGTATAGGTTTCATGGGATGGTTTGACCATTCTCAAAAAGTCAACCCTAGCAAGGCTTAAGAAGCTTTAGGGTGTCTAGAATTTTAGATTGACTTTTATTCTTCAAATCAATGCTCCAAATATTTCTAAAATCTTTATAATATAATTGGAGTGTCTAGGAATTTTTCCAAGATTTATTGACTTATAAATCTTGTTATTAAATTCATAATACCATATAATAAAGTAAATTAAATTGTATTATTATTTAGAATTTAATATAAGAAGTCCCCTAAAATTTTTAAATAATACCATATACTAATTTAGTGTTTAATAATATTATTTAGGGTTTTTATAAAAATAAATCCCCTAAATTAATTTAGGGGTATTTCAGTAGATCCCCCTTAAAAGAAACTTCGACCCGAAGTTTAGAATCAACTAACAGTTACTCACACCGCTTCAGTGTGCTGACCAACTTCCATACCAATTCTTTATTCCATACATTCCCATTTCCAAATTCCACGGGTTTTAATAAAAGAAATCCCCTAAATTAATTTAGATTAATTTAGGGGTATTTCAGTAGATCCCCCTTAAAAGAAACTTCGTCCCGAAGTTTAAAATTATCTACCAACTACTCACACCCTTTCAGGTGTGCGGGTCACTAAGCACCAAGTTATATTACCAGCTCTAAAATGCATATCAAATAATCAAACCACTCAAGGATATTCATCCAATAACAATTCCAATCACAATTTCCATTCTATCATTCCCCATCCTTAAATAAGGATCCATTCCACTCAAGATCAACCATTAACCAAACCGAAATGTCTCATAATTAGCATCCAGTTGATGCAAGATGTAAATGTCATTAACCACCACTCAGATACATTATCCAACAAGGTTGTTTCAAAAACCAATCACACAATATGCATGGACCATACTAAACTTCCAAACATTTAGTTTCTGTTTTCTTTAATTACTTGATGTTTATTTCAAACACCACGTTCCAGGAATTCAACACCTTATTATCAAGCTTTGTTGAGACTTTAATTGCATTGTTGATTTTATCCATGATCGTTGTATATGTATGTATTTCTTGATTGTTATGTGTCTGCATTTGTGTACACATGGTCTAACCATCATCCCAAAATTCCGTTGGTCACTCTTGTTAAATATACTTTACGGGTTAATTGACTAGATAGTCAACATAGTATTTATTTCAATCATGGTCGTTTTATTGGACATAACCTTTTTGGTTTAGCACTCCTCATTTAAAGTTTACTGTTTGTTACTCATAATTTTTTTTATTTAAGACATTACGTGAAGTTTGAATTTCTACTTTTGGTTCATTATCTGGTGCACAATATCACTCGTTGTTATTCTGGCTTGATTGTAATTAAATCTTTTAGTGTTCCCAACACATTTTCCTAACTCACTTTACCTCTCTATTGGAAAAAACAAAATTTAGGATTCACCATAAAATTAGGTTAAGTTTTGAAAAAGAGAAGAACTTAGATTATATTTATATATTACTAAAATAGCATTTTAGTTTACTCTTTATTCAATTAGGTATTGCATGTAATAGGTATCAAAATCTTTAAATCATGTGATTTGGAAACTATTATTGCATAAAAAGGAAATTTCATTAAGATGTGATGTAATTATCTAAATGCTATCTTACTACAACATTTCTCCTGATCATTTTATAACTTAAAGTCTTTTAATTGTCATGGCTTGAAAATTCATGAGCTTATTTAAAATAGTTTCATACTGTGTATCATTTTTTTAACGCAATTAAGTTTTTCATGGAACATTGTACGGTTTTATAACTTAATATACGTAAATATGCCCTTTATGTTATTTTAACATATCAATTATCTTAACAAGTTATAAATCATTTGTAACATACTAGAGTAGTTTAAAATAATATTTCAAATCATGTAATAATCCGAGATAATCTTTCAAAATTATATTCAAAGGTTTATTAGCCAACCGTACGTTAAAATTTTATATTATATACCTTTTTAAGTTAGTTTCATGCAATTCCTTTATAAAAAGTATATGTATATATATATATATTTTTATTTTTTTTGCGACTTTTCAAGTTTCAATTTGTTTTTTTATAATTAACCATAGTATTTTAGGCGAATCATTAAGTATTTACTTCATAAAATTTACTTATTATATATTTACATAATTTCACACAAGGCAGAGTTTTAGAAAGTTCTTATTAATTAAAATGTAACTCCAAAATCTGATTTCTTTATCTTAAAATTGTTTTTTTTTCGAGGTAGGAACTCCATATGTATATATATATATATATATATTTAAGTCAAATGAATTAGTCTAGTAAAAACTCACTCCCTCTTGATAATTATTGGTCTTAAGGTTTGTTCTATATAAGTATTTCCCTGATCATTAAATCTTAGTACTCCTTAGATAATGGTGGCTTTTCTTAAATGTCACCCTTAGTGACTTCTGAAATTTTATCTATGTATAATGTTAAACTTCTAAATAAACATGAGAATTTCCAAATCTTTAAGTAACTCTCAATTTTTCACTAGACGCTCAATACTCCAAGTATTTAAGGATCAGTAATATTTAGTTTAGTATTACTCTTCTCTTCCCTCAATCCTTAAGTAACTTCCTTTAATGGTTTTTATATTCAGCAAGGGGTAGATGTTTTACCTTGCAGTACCCAAATTCAAATCTCTTTCCTCCATATATTGGTATGTGCCACCACTTCCTCCAACATTTATATTGACGTTGTAGGGTTTTCCAGGCTTCTCATAAGTTTATATGTCAAGGAGTCAACCTTAACTCAGGTTTCAACATCATTACTCATGTGTTTTCACTCCATATGTAAGTATTTTTCACCAAGGATTTAACTCGGTAAACTCTTTACATGTATGAATTTAGAACTGGATCTTAATATATAAGTTTTGAATTGTTCATTGTGGCTAGTAATGAAATATGCCTGGCTCAAGATTTCATGATGGTAACGTCTTACCACCACTCCTCCTCAAGTTCAACACAATCCATCACTTGCGTAGAAGATTATTTACGGTTAGATGACAAGGCTTGTCTAGCCCCTAAACTTCCAGAAGTGGGTGTGCACCCCCACTACTTTCGGCCTAGGAGTTCGTCGCACCAGGCACTTCCCGTAGGGTGTTAGGTTTAGGTGTTTTCTTTCTAAAGTTAACATAGAGTTTTAGAGTAGTTTACAGGTTCAGATGTTGATCTTTTCTAATATGCTACTAGTTCTTGTTAGCTTAATAATTTTCTAGACTTAAGATTTATCTTAAACATTATCTTTAGGTAATAATTTGTACCAAGTAGTTCTTGAGATTTATTTACAAGCTTTAAAGAAATTGAAGTACATATCACTTAGTAATTCAAAGCTCCATTTGTATACTATTTTCAACCAAAGGTATTCTTTAAAGTTCTAGGAACATGTGTACTAGCTTTTAAAGGATTGCATTTTTAGCAATGTATTCTCCATAAGTATGCTTTTGAAAAATAGCTTAATATTTGATTTATCCCAACCAAAATCTTATCGTACTCAATATACGATGTTCCAAACTTATATATATATATTTACTGTAGTTTAATGTTTGAACGGTATAACAGCACACCATGCTCAACAGACATTCATAAAAGGAAAGTGTGTAAAGGAATCATTCACAATTCCAAGAAGGGCTAGGAGTCGTGCCTTACTGGAGTCCTCACTTCCCAATTCTACCCCAATTCCCCAGTTTTAAGTGCACCTATATTCTAAGTATTTCACTCGGCTTGTTTTCTCGGGTTCAGAGCGTAACTACGCTCTGATACCAATTTCTGTAACACCCCTATTTAACGTATTTACAGCGGAATTAAAATCCTAAGGCGATTACAGACCATCGGGTTCCAAACACCCGGTACCAACCTCACCAATTACAACCATTACAATTATCTAAGTTACGGTCTGAACTCAAGAAAACAACGTAAACAAAACTAAACGTAAAACAGAATAACTCTCCACAATTCCTAATTCCCGTCCCAATCACTCATGCTCTTCGTGGCCACCTGTATAAATAATTCGTACCTGCAAGATGAAACCAAGCAGCCCACCCCGGGAGGGGTGAGTCAGTTCCCTGGAATGGAACTGGTACAATTCTCCAAAACAACATTTAAAACGTAACTCTTCAAAATAAACAGTAACTTGAGATCAAACTCTTGAAAGTAAAACAGGGAAACAAGGCACTTTAAAATCACCAAGTCAAAGATAACAAGTTAAGGATAAAGATAAATAATAGAAAGGTAAAGTTAGTCAATCCAAAAACCACACCATGAGTTAGTGAACATCCAATGCTCAAGTTAGAACCAATTCCAGTTAGGAGTAGAAAGACCCAAGTAGTCACAAGGACTAGGAATGGAAAGATAGATATCCAAGAACCAACAACTCAAGAGTGGAATAAAACCAATTGGGAGAGATGGCCCCCACCGCCAAGTACGTCCTTTTAGGACAGGGGATATACAGCCCCTCACTGTTTACTACGTCCCTTTTGGGATAGGGGATATACAGCCCCTCACTGTTTACTACGTCCCTTTTGGGATAGGGGATATACAGCCCCTCACTGTTACCATTGAATACGCGCGCACGTCACAACAAAAGATTCAGCTCATGGATGAAACAATATCCAGGGTCAAAGGAAGAATTACCAAGATTGTTCTTTTCCATATTCCCACTAGAACACTAACTGCACCAGAGCAATACCAAAACACTCAGTCCTACAGGGAGCAGAAGCGTAAACCCTAGGCAGTTAATGTCTAGTGAGACAACGAAATAGAAGGAACCAATAACCATGTAAGTTTCACATTCAAGGCTCAGTTAGTCACATCAAGCCGAGTTAGCCACACAAACAGTTTCCTTTGAAATCCATTCAAGCTCAGTTAGCGTTTCCCAAAACATTCCATAAAGTCCGTTAGAAAAGTCTCTGAGTACGAGAAATCGTACCTGATTAACGCTGTAGCAGTTCTAGTAGATTCGTGCAAACAATCAACAACACTCTAAGGAACATTAAAGATAGTCTATTATCAATAACTTATACCCTAAGTTAAACTTAAATAAATTCCTCACACTTATTTCTAAATCTCGATTATCTTGTAAGCCTGTGCTTAAATGTTATGTATAACCTTCGACCTATCTTAGAATGTTGTATAACTCAAGGTTGTAAGACTAGGAATGTATGTTATTAACACTTGTTAATTGTTACACTCTTATCCACTTTACTCATACTTAACCCTAATTCTCAATTCAAGACTCTTGAGACCCTTATGTCATAAATGCATTTTATGTTATTCAATAAACCTTAGAATTTCAAAAACAATTCTTAAGCTCAATACTTTTATTCTTAATTTAGAATAGACATCGTATTATGACCTATGATAGGTTTATCTTAGAATACTATACTATTATTTCACAATGGAATGATTATGTATTTTACCAATATCTACTAGATAATCCATTATGATTAAGTTTTCCCCTCAACTTAATTAAGATCCACATCCTGTATATTGGAATCATGGTGTTGTAGATGCATTTTATTATAACCTAATTGAGTTACTAAACTCATTTATCTTATGTTTAGTTTAGAATGACTTTTATTACAACCATCTAATAATCTTATCATAAGATGTTAAATTGCTTCTCATCTTGAATAACTATATTATAGTTAACTTAGATTTATCGAACTCTTACATTTAGTATTCCCAAGGTATATTATTTACTTTATCATTAACTATATAATAAGGCGTTTTAAGATAACCTTTTATGTATCATTGCTTACATTTAATTTCCTAAATGTTTTATTTTAACACACATTCCCTCCATAGACTATGTATAATCCTTTTATACTAAACTTCAATAAAGTTAAGTCTTAAATACTTAAGTTGTTCACAAAACCTAAGGTCTCAAAGGAATAACTTAATAAATTAATTTCCTTTATTGTATTTAGGATAAGCATCATATCTTAACACAAGGTAAAATTTGTCTAAGAATTAAATTCTCGTTCACAAGTGAAATTGTCAATTACTTAATAAGATAATATATTTTGAAAAATCCTCATACCTTATACTCAAATGACATATTACTATTTTCAGTGTCGTAAAGTAGATCAATATAATCTCTTATGTAACTTAGTTTTATCTAATAAAAGGTTCAAAGGTTTTAAGTATCAAATTCCTATTTATAAACCTTTCTATAAATTCTAACTACTAAATACCTCACTTAATTGTTAACTCACATCCTAAGTATTGGTAATTAATGTTATAAATGTATTTCATATGGCTTATCTAATGCCAAGAAACTTAAGGATTATTATTTAGATAAATTTCTAAATCATAGTTTAATATAGTTTTATATCATAATCCTTTTAATGATTTTATCTTAAAACATTAAGTTATATTTCAATACCATAAATGTTAAGAAATGATTAAATCTAGACTTACTAATCCACCTCACATTTAGATGTAAAAGTATTTTATTTATTATTGTTTATATATTAAGAACATTTAGATGTAAAAGTATTACATTTATTTATCATTAATTATAGAATAAGATCTATTTGTGTAACATTTTATGTAATCTAATCACAATTTTTCCTAAGTTTTAACTTATTAATTACTTAACCCAATTTTAGATTTACATTCTGGTCATTGACAAATAATACTATACATGTATTTAAATAGGATTTATATAATTCTTAGAAATTCAAAGGTAACTCAAAACTCAATTTCATAACCATAAATTAATTCCACCCCATATAATATTCTTTTATTAGTATTATGTAGAGGTTTAGTTTATCTAATTAATTCCTTCATATTATATTTTCTATAAGGTATTTTATTTCTTTTATTTATTTAGTATATATATATATACTAGGATTTATTCAAGACATTCTTTATGTAGTTTTATTGCATTTAATTATTTATATTAACTTTTACACATATCTATATCCAATATATGGTTTATAAAATAAAGTATTTTCCTTAGTTCCAATTAAGTATATTAACTTCAATTCTATATAATTAATATAAATAAAGATTAATTTAATCCCTTGATTAACCTAAAAGTTACTATTTTATTTCTCTCATTAAGTATATATACAATTATATATATGTAAATAATTTTTACTTCACTTAAAAGTTAATTCCCAAGATATTTATAAACATACTGTTACTAAATGTTAGTTTAATCTTTTCATTATTTCCCAACCCAAAAAGTTTATTAATAAACTATACTTTAATTTTTGTTACATTAACAACCATATATTATAAGTTATTCTTGTGAAAAATTCATAAACACAATTTTTAAACCCATTTACCATTGTCCAAAAATTCCCAAAATAAATATATAGTAGCTATAACATTTTAGACATATTATAAAATTTCTATTTCATAAAAATATCTTTTTTATTTAACCAAATAATTCCATAATTCATGTAACTTGCAAAAATCATAACTTACGTTTAAAAACTCCAAAACCATATTAATTTACAACAAAATAAAGTAGATTTTATAAGGAATCTATGGTTAAAATTTCATGTCAAAATACATCCGGGAAGGTATTTAAATAAATTCAACAAGTTAGGGTTTAATTCTGGAATATTATAAAACCTAAAACAACTTAAATTTCTCTGTTTTAATCTCGGCCGTCCGTCTCTTTAAATCACGATCGGACGGCTGCTGAAACTTGAGTTCTTCAGCGAACTCCCAATACACCGTGACAGAGATTTGATGATTTCTCTCAACTCACAGAACCAAATCGACCGATTCTTGTTTCTTTGGATTCGAAATTCAATTGCGGTCACAATAGTACCAATTTCGCTAGCTATAATGCAAGTATTATAGATTTCGATTCTGGGTAATTCGAATAGGGTTCATATGGGTTACGAATTGAATTTCACCAAATTCTCTAAATGTAATGCGTTATATGTTAAATTGATAGAGGTGTATGACCGATAATGCAATAACAAAGGACAATAACGGAGGAATTGAACGGAAAACTCACCGGAGAAGCTCCAATGAAGGAAATTGTAATCGCGTTTCTCGAAAAATATTCAAACTTGGCTGTTTCGAGGAGCTAACTTTGGAGATCTATAAAATAAGTTCTAGTTCGAATTAGGCCATGTTCTTGGGCTTAATCTAAAGAGGAAACATAGCTCTACACATTGATAGCAAGAACTCACTCTAATTTGCAATACACAGAAAGAAATCTAAGCCGAAAGTTACGAGTTTATACCTTACGTTTTCTGGAAAAATCTATGATTTTATGTGATGACAAATCCGAAACTTTAGACACCTCTCTCTTCCAAACGGTTGGGAATTGTGAAATACCCCTAACATTTAAATAATTAAATATAAGTTAATAAATATTATTTGGGGAACTATAAATATTATTTGGGGGATTATGAACCCTAAGGAAGTATATAAACACTTGGGCGTTAAAAACGCACCTAAACTCCTTAAGGTTAAAAGCGTGCGTTAAAGCCCGACCTTAAGATAAACAAGTTATAAAAGCTCTAAAACTCATATGAAGTTAACCAAGGATCATTTTATGACCTTTAAAACACAAGTCCTCAGTTAGAACTGAGTGAAAATACAATATGTTCGGGAATTTCCTTAAAGGCCCCTTAAGGCCCGAAAGCCCCAGAAATACCTTATAAAATAAAATAAAGCATTACACCTCATTCTAAATGAATAATAGTACCTTAATGAACATTTAAGATAAAGTTCTCAAGATAAATTCTCAGTTAAAGACAAAATACCCGAGAGGATTTCTTAACGCTCCTTTTTGTCCAGGTAGCCTGAGAATTGTGTTCAGAGTGGGTATAACCCCATATAACTCAATGTAACACCTTAATATATTATTATGACTATAAACAATGTCAATAAACACTTGGAAGTCATAGCGACTAACTAATTCCAGAAAAATTCTTAAAGCACAAAAACGCACCTTCGGGTGTCACAAAAATGCGTTTTACGCAAATGCCTTGAAGTTTTTGAGGAGCCACGAGTTGATAAACTTAAAAGTGGATAAATTTACCATCTAAATCAATTGATGTCAGTACTAAATCATAGTATAAGTAGGGGCGATTTTTAGGCCAAAAAGGTACCAAAATCAGCATTTTTACCTTAAAACTTTCATCTTTTATCATAATAAAAATGTACCAATTAAATGCTGGAACCTATTACACATATTAGTATGGTATTATTACAATATAGTGTAACAAAAATCAAATGAAAAATAAGTCCCATTTGACCTCCAATGTAGGCGAGATTCCTAGTCATTTTTGACTAGTTTTGGTTTTAAAACATGTCATATGATATAATGACTCATCTCCACCTTTGGTATACGTTAATATAGCAATTGATTACAGCCAATAAGGACTCCTCCATTACGTGTACCTGCAAGAAAATCATGAAGACTAGTTTAACAAAAATTAATGAAATGAATTGGAAAACTAGTCACACTTTAACTAAGTGAATAAATAAATTAATCAAGTGGGGATTTAGGCATGTGCTTGCCGATTGGATTTGGTAATGGGGAGAATGATTGACAATTGATTAATCTAAAGTAGACAAATACCTAACAAATAATAACTAGTTGTCTAACAATTAGCAAACTTGAACTAACTTCCTAGCATGCTTTTGATGTGAATCTACCTCATGTGGAGCTGCACATTTGCTCCACTTCAATTCCAGCCGATCACACCTGCAATAAGAGACAAGGTTAGTTCATTAATTAAGTAGATAATCAACTCATTTCAATTAATAAATCAAGTAGGCATCTAGGTCTTCCATTACCGTAAGCTTTCATGGGTGGAGCTGCTGAAGTGCTCCACAATGTCGATTGCACACCTGCAAGATAAGACAAGTTAACATAATTAATCAAGTTGATATATCCTAAGCTATTACCTAATAACATTAAGTATTCTAACTACATGACTACCACCCCTTTTAGCCGATTGATTTACATGAGTGGAAGATGTGTAACTCCATTAAGTGCTCCACTCCAGCCGAACATATCCACCTACAGAAATAAAACTAATTAACAGCATTAAACAACTAATACAAACAAAAGAAGATGCTAAGTCCATTAAGCTCCAATCAATCGTAACACTACTGAAGTGGAGCAGCCATAATGATCAATTATGGGATCAAATTAAACAAGCATTACATAAAATAATGGCACATCATTAAGCCATGACTCTCCCTTATTAAACTTATGTGAATGACAATCTCATTCCCTTGCCATACCTCATTCACGAATGGTAAGTTCATCATCTAGCCCTCTCTTTTCTTCATTTCCTAAATTAAATCCTAAGTGTTAATAAACTCCATTAATGGTGTATTAGTTCTTCACACCATTTTAATGTAATTTCCTAGTTAATTCTATCAAGTCTTGAAGGAGGAAATCATCCTAGCAAACCTACAAGAAATCGCCAAGCATATATGCTCCAGGGTGGTTTATAAATTCAACAACAACACAAGGAACAACAAGATCAAGTTAAGGTATATTTTCATGTTGAAAATCCTAAGTAATTACCTAAACCATTTTCGAAAATATAAGAACTTCTAAACACATGTTCTCTTCATTATTTCATGAAGGAAACTTGGATCTACAATCATCTCAAGGTGTATCAAAAATACCTTGATAAATTCCTAAGGTAAACTCTTGTAAAACTACTCCAAATATTATTTATAAATCTTTGTTAGAAGTCTAACAAATGGATCTCCTAAATATATTTAAGGAGCCGATTTCTCTACATCATATAGCATTTGGAGAGCTTGAAATTCAAGGAGAAATCAAGTACAAGAATTGTCTTGATTTAAGGAGTAAGTGTAACACCCCAACCACCACCATACATTAACATCAAACTGCAGCGGAAATCTTAACTCATCACATTACTCAATTCAATGGTGTTACACGCCGTTGACCACCCACGTGGCTAACAAGGCTAATACATATACATTTGTATCGGTCTGATGGACTAGATTCCCGAGCAACTACACAAAACAACCCTTATTCCATTCTAACATTCATTATATACATACATTCCCACTGTACCGAGTATTTACAAACTAATGCCGATAACAGTTTCGGTCTTACTACGCCTACAGTACATACTCAATTTAAATGGCTACCCACGCACAGTCAGCTACCCCGTCCTACTCTCGAACGGCTTCCAGCTCCTTGTACCTGAAATAGAAAAGGTAGAAAAGGGTGGCCCCCAAGGGGCTCAGCACCTTTGCTGGTATGGTAATCCCGCAGCCCACATGCTACCGGGCTACGCACAACTAATTGTCGTCTTAGCATGCAGTTGATTATATTTAAATCATGCATACAAGCCATAGTCATACAACACATAACATTTCGCCTCAATGGCTCAACCTATAACCAACACATCCGCACTTAACCAACCATCCAATGATTCCTTAAACCCTAGAGTGGCTCTCCTCTAAAACGGAGCTACTTCCTTAACGAACGACATGTACCCATTAATCGGGTTATCCTTAAACGCCTCTTGTCACAAACTGGGATTCATTTCCATGATCCACACACTCCATATCCTACAACATATCTCATTCCTCACATAACCAAACATAACAAACCTTTCTTGTTTCGACGTACACATGATAACATCACAATCATTTTAACATCCATTATATATGTATATATATACCATAGCATAGCAAGGGAATTTGCATAGCACCATAACATTACATAACACCATAAAATCGGTTCTCACAAGGAACCTTCCACCATAGTTAGTATACCAGTGAGCCTAGAGATTATTACCAATCCCATGTTAAGCTCGTTACCAACCTCGTTACCGTCCGGTTATATAGAACGGTTAACTTATACCCAAGGTGTGTCGATATAGTAATCCCAAGCACACCGAATAACATACGTAGCCCCTGTGGCCCGACGTGAGTCAAGTAACTAGCTTTGGATAAGCTAAGGAAGGTAGAAACCAAATTGGAATACCACCTATACATACACCAAGAGAGCCGAACCGGATATGATATCGACTCCCGTCCATCACACGCGTGGCCGGAACAACCGGACTCCTCACCCCCCATTAGTACGTATACACTTAATAATAAGTAGTTAGAGATCCATTATGGAGCCCTACCACATCCACACACCATACGGTATCATAACCGAGTTAAGCACACAAGGGAGGTTCACACACTTGCTTACAACAACAATGTCCAACTAACTCACACATAGCCGTGGTTAGCACGTTCCCAAGGTTTGGGTCGTTAACTCCGAATACCGATCACTCATGTGTTCCTAGATTTGGTTAGCTAAGGTTTAACACATATTTGAGGTTAAATGGTATCGGAGGCCAAATTCGCCACATAAATGAATTACTATAAACTCATTACATGTTTTAATCTTACAAGGTGGCAAACACTCAAGAAAACATATTGGCATACAAGCCGGTGTAATCCGGTAGGACACAGGTTGCAAGAAAACCATACCTGTCACCGGAGTCCACTTTACCACTTCCACTTATGTTCCTCGAGCAATTCTCGAACAACTGATAACATTGCATGTACTTTTATTAACATCGGGGTAACATGGTTGTTTAAAGTCTAATGCTTATAACCTTTCCCCGTTAACTTAGTGACATAACTCCGCATTTTAACTTATTTTATTTTTACACTTGTTATTACCTTCCATCCTTTTAATTGCCATTAAAACACACCTAACTTGCCTTAATCAACCTCATTCCATCTTTACTAGGTAATTACCATTTTTAGGCATCATTTCCCAATTTAAAACATCATTTTTGGTCCATATAGTGGCCTGTCCGAACTTGTGTCCGAACCTCCAAGTTCGGACGCAAGCCGTGGCCTTAGACTGCAACCCATACACACGTCCGAACTTGTGTCCGGACTTACCAAGTTCGGACACAGTTCGAGAGAAATACCTAGATTGAAATAGTGACGTCCGAACTTGTGTCCGGACTTACCAAGTTCGGACACAGTTCGAGAGTGGAATTTTCCTTGCCCAACAGAGCCTGTCCGAACTTCCATGTCCGGACGGAAGTTCGGACAAGGCATAATTCTCAGTTCTCAAGCCTTTAAACACTTAGATAGCTTTCTCCAAAGCCTCCAAAACTTATAGTTTATACTCCTTAAGTCCCTTAGTGATGATTCATGCCAATTCTAACCATTATACCAAGACATTTCTTCCACACAACATCATCATTCAAACATCCCTTCTTACATATCAAAACTCCTTATGTCATTCTTACAATTCCTTTCCCAAGCTTACACTTCCTCCTTAATTTTTCCAAGTGGTATTTCACCAATATTGACCACTATACCAAGGTGTTTCCTCTACACCTTAACATCATCTCTCAAACTTCTTTTCTTACTAACTAAACCTCCTTTTTCACATCCCACCTAAACATCACTTATTCCTTGAATATCAACATTATCTAAACCTTAAAACAAAACTCCTCCAAGACTTAAATACATTCTCAAAACACATATTGAATTCCTAGAACTTCCAAGACAATGCCTAAATCCTTGCATCCCTCTAAATCACCTTAATACGTGCTTTCTTCTCAAGTAAACATTCATTCACCTTTAACACTCCCTAGTTCACCAAAACTTCCTTAAAACACTTAGAACTTCTCACACATCTTCCCAAATTTGGCCATAGCTTCTCTAGTATATACCCACATCCAAACACTTAGGTTTTTACCTTAATTCATTCAAGAACACCTAAGATCCATCAAACACATTTTATACACACAAAACTTCACCAATTTTACACTACATCACAATATAGTGCATAATTAAACTTGCTTGGCACTTAGGCCCTTAAATGACATGGCTCTTAGGCCCTTAAATTGCATAATCCTTAAACACTGAATTTCCACAATACATAAGCCTTTGACCTGCAATTACACACACCAAGACATATGTTCCTTTACTAGTCTCCTTGAGAAACACCTTACTAAGTCATTCACCATTTGCTCTTTAGGTAGTTTTAGCAAGCTTATAAGCTCATTTCTCCTAAGGAATTAAACCACATTGAGATAGTATGTTTACCTCTTTTCCACTCAAACTTCTTTCTTGGTTCCTCTTAAAACCGGTAGGGCATTTCACTCCTTGTCAACTACTTAACAATATACAAACATCATAATGAGTTTTCAAGCTTTAAGCTCCATCTCATTGTAAACCCTAGTTACATATATTATCTTAAGGTATTAAAATGATTGTTTTACCTTGGAATGGAAAGAGAGCTTGAATATTTATCAAGAGAGGACTCCACCAAGCCCTTGGGAGATTCAAATGAAGCTAAAACAAAGCAAGGTAAATACACCATTAATGGTGATTTTCGGTCAATATAAGAACATGGAGGAAACATGGATTTTCTTTGAGTTTCCTTACCTTGAAGCAAAGGAGAATGTCAAGGCATGAAAAGATGAGCTCAAGCTCTTCCCATGGAGGTTTCTCTTGGCACCTAAATGGAGGTTTTGAAGTTTTGAAAAGACAAGATTGTAGAGCTTGGCTTAACTAAGAGAATGGTGGTTGAAATTGAATTTGGACCATGGAGCTAGGAGTTACAAGCATTCAAAGATGGAGTTCTTGTGTGGTACTATGGCAAATCGTAAAAGAGAGAAAGAAGGAAGGTAGAAGACGGTGGGAATTGGAGGAAATGAGAGAATGAAGATTGGAGTCTACTTTTAGAAGATATTTATGTACTAAAGTAACTTTCTTCTTTTACTTTCTTTCCTTCCTTCCTTTAATTTATTTTACATGGTGATGACTCACCTTACTAAAAACCGGCCCCCATCATATACTTAGGGGTAGTTTGGTCTTTGTTGACTCATTTAATTACTTATAACATCATATGTTACAAACTAGCTTATAAAAGTTACTATTCATCAAATCAAGGCACATAGAAGTAAAATTTTTTATTTCCATTGATATAGCCACCCAAATGTGATACTATATAGTACACATGTTAATTAAAGAGTAATGATGGACATTTAGCCATTCAAAACTCATTTACAAGACAATTTTTCAAAACGTGCTTTAAGACTTCTTAAAGCACATTTTGTGTTTTAACTTGTTTCCAAGCTTGGTTTTCTTTGGTAATTGATTTAATATGTTCATTAACATATAAATGAGGCATAGGTATGACCATTAGGTCTTATACACATTTATCCCAAGCTTAGAGCACATTTTAGCCCATATTGACCTTAAGGTATTTATTTGTGTTTTGTTTGGTTTCATTGTCTACCAAAGTTTCCTAAGGACTTAATTAGCCTTATAAAGTCATAATTAAATATTATCAAGTCTTGGTAGGCTCTTTGGGTCCTAGCCAAGTTCACTCCAAGCTTAGAGCATGTTTTTGCTCAAACCGTGTCTTAGTGTTTTACCATGGTTACATGTTTCATTTATGTTTCTAAGGCACTTTTTAGCCTTTAAATACCATAGTTTAACATTTACACAACATGCCAAGGTTTGGGGTATTTCAAGTCCACATTGGGTCCAGCCAGGAGCATCAGCACGGGTTTTCGGTCCCCAGAAGCATCCGAGCATCATCAGCATCATCAGCATCATCAACATCATCAACATCATCAGCATCATCAGCATCATCAGCATCATCAACATCATCAGCATCATCAGCATCATCAACATCATCGGCATCATCGACACTATCAGCACCATTAGCATTCCAACATTCTTGCATTTGCATACCACCCAGTTTTCACATTTTAGGTAGTCGACGCCTTAGAATAGTCCAACATTACCTCATTTTTACCGTTAGGTTGTCAACGCCTTAGAATCGCTTGACATTACTTCATTTCACTTTACTTATAGGTAGTCAACGCCTTAGAATAGCTTGACATCATTTTCATCACTTTAGGTAGTCAACGCCTTAGAATAGCTTGACATCATTTTCATCACTTTAGGTAGTCAGCGCCTTCGAATAGCGCGATAGCTCGACAGCTATCGTCATTACAGGTAGTTGGCGCCTTCGAATAGTTCAACAACATCTCCTTCTCCTTTAGGTAGTCAGCACCTTCGAATAGCTCGACACAACCCACTAGATTTCAAACGGCATACGAGGTCTTTTAAGATCCAAAATTTTGGGGTATCACTCAGGCATCAACTAGACTTTTCATATTCATTACAAAGCCTAGTTGACGGGGGGCAATCTGTTATACCCAAAATTTCAAACCCCCCCCCCCCCCGGAGTAGTCTCTAAGGCATACGTGTTACAAAGGGCAGAGTGGTCAAAATGCACCAATGTAGGATTTTCCAAGGACATTCTCAGGATTTTCTATTTTCATATGACTTGTTCATTATCTCCAAACGCTTCCAAATATCATAGTCATTATGAAAGGTATTTCATGATTTTCATATAATATTTATTCTAGAAATTTAGCTTTTAATTCATATTATAAGCTAATTTCTTTAATAATTAACACATGAAATAGCCTCAAAATAGAAATTAAAAGGTTTCCAAATTTAAATTGTCACATGGTTAGCATGACTACATATAGTCATAAACCTGAAATTATCTTATTTGGAACTTTAGCCCAAAATTTAAAAGAGAAATTCAATCATATTTGCAATTTCCTCTCTCTTTTGGAAAATACCGAAATCAAAACAAAAGGTCATGAAATTTTAATACAAGATAGAGGATGATTTTTAGAGAATAATGCCGTTGGAAATTCGTTATTTAGACTTTCCAATAATAAGTTATGAATTATGTGAGATTCGAGATTGTGAGATTTTTATCTATTCGATATTTATCAAACTAATCCGATTCCAACTCTCAAAATTCCTAAAAAATCATTCTTTACCTTCAGTTAAATTTTCATAATTTTTATCGGCTTGCAACGTATTCTAAAAAATCAGATTCCCTTAGAGCACAAAATCAGTCTTTTAGATAAAGATCTTGCTCTATCTATTTGACCATGCTCTTTCTATAAAGGACCCCCAAAAACGAACTAGGGCAGAGGAGAACACTTCCAAAGTCAGAGAACACAGCCACAAACCTTCTCCCCACGTTTTTACACTTCCAAGCCTCAAATCAACACCGAAACTCTGCAGAAATCACCCCGAAATCACCAAAAACACATCCTTTCTTCCCCCGTTGAACTTCCAAGCACCAAAAACACACAAAAACACCACAAAAACAGAAGAAACACGTCCTTGACAGCATAAATAAGAAGGAGTCAGAAGCTCAATTCGAAGTTAATCCAGAACCGGCATCAACGAAGCACCAAAAGACCCCCGATGTGAAGAGCCTCATTAAACCCGAAGGTAAAACAGGTTGAAATCAAATTTTTCTGACTTTGCTCGGCTTTAAATATTCTGTGTTAAATTTTGGAGTCGAATTGACTTTTTACCGCTCCTGAATTAACGTTTGCTTTCGCTTCTGCCCAATAACTTGCTTGCTAAGTTTCGTGTTTAATTCGTACTCAAAATGCAAACTTTTGATCACTAACGTGTTTAGAATCTTTCAGGCTACCTACCCATAAATTTTGAGCCAAAAACACCACCGAGAACAGCCTCAACGCCGCCGTCCGAGGTCGGTCCGCACCCACGGACGCTACGTCCGGGGTCCCGGACTCCCAGTCCGAAAGCCGGACGCCCCCGGACGGTGGTGGGATGTTTTGAATTTCAAAAGTTAGGGTTTTATAAAACATGTCCGGGCCCACGGAAGTCCTGTCCGTGGCCCCGGACTTTTCAAAATCTTGTTTCTGTTTAATTCGATTTTTATGTTCACATAGGTTTAAGGGTCCGTGGGTTCGGACATTAGGTCCGTAGCCGGACGGAAACAAAATTTGACCTAATTCTGCCTCCGAAACCCTAGTTGATGAATCTTTAATTTCACTTTAATTTTCTGTCAAAAAATGCTAAAAAACACAAAAAAACAGAAGCTCGCGCACTTAGGTTAAAACGACTCGTAATAAGCCGTAAATAAACCAAGTAGAGGAAAAACGACCTAGGAAGGGTAATGAAAGTAATTTGAACCCTAATTAAGTCGAATATCAAGCCCCCGAACCCGAACTCTCCATTCCTAATTTAATCTAGGTTAAAATTAGGTGGCGACTCATAATAGGTTCCAGTGAGCTAGCTTAGGTATTAATAATTAGGAAAAATTACGCTGACCACCCATGAGGTTATAGAGATTTACATTACCCACCCATGAAGTTTAAAATTTAACACTGCCCACCCATTAAGTTATACATATTTTACTTTTGTCATCCTTTTTCTTAATTTTCCGTTTTTGTCTGTCTACGTTGACTAACCTACTTATGTTGACCAAACAAGCCTTATGTTTACCCGCTCTAAAGGTCTCCTTGCTCTTCTAAAAACGCACAACCCAACATCTTCATACGAATTTGGTTTTCGATTCTATGACAGCCCCTAACGGATTTCGATTCTTAGTTGTTGATTCTCATCGTACTTGTCCAACCCTGTCTCTATACGAATTCACACATCTTCTCTTGAAATTAGGGAGGAACCCTTTTTAGTATGATTCACATGTCTATTCTTTGGTTTAGGGTTCCAAATTGGGGAAGAACTCTCCCATGTAATTGTTCGCAAATCATTATCTCTCATTTAGGGTTTGAATTTGGGAAGAAATTTCCTAGACTTGTGCGCTATTATTGCACTGTTTTACGTTGGTATTTATGTTTGGATGCTTCAGATGTGTTCATCTTGTCCCATTTTAGTTGAATATTCTGGGTAATTGCACCAGGTTGTCTCGATTTTTAATGCAATGTTTGTGTGATCAACTATGCTCGTTTTTATGTTTTAAGTATGAGAAGGTAGGAGGAAAGCTCAATGATTATCGATGTAAGTTTATGATTTCAGGTAGTTGTTGAAACTATACCATAACTCTATTTTTATGATATATCCATTAATAGTGTTTTTTACGGTGTGGTAATTACATTGCAGCATGCGAGAAAGAGACTAATGGAGTTGCACAAGTCTTGTGTACTGCTGAATTTTAATTTAGTTGAATTTGAGATGGTGTTAGTACGACTATGCTGTGTAACTTGAATTGGGTATGTGATAGTGTTTTTTGTACTACTGTATTTGTAACTTGTTTTGAGTATGAGAAGGTTTGTACTACTAGATTTGTATTGTTGCAACACACTTAAATGTAACTGCTCGAGTTGTACTACTACAACAGGTAGTTTCTAGTGATGTACACTAAATTGCAACAGTGATATTGTCTTGTTATTACAGGGGTGATATTGCCTTGTTTTGAGTTGAATTATCTCCGCAATGATATTCTCTTGGTGTTAGTGGAGTAATATTGCCTTGTTTATGAATTGAATTATCTTTACAGTGATATTATCTTGTTTGTTACAGTAGTGATACAACAATGACGTTACAACATGATATTATTGATCAATATAATGAATTATGACTTCACTAAAGCAGTGATCTTCACTGATCACTACATGTTTTTTCATGACGGGATGAACCATTTTCTTAAGCTATGAACGTAAATAAAATTTCTATTCTTTTGCAAAAGGGGATCAAGTTGTTCACTTTCTTTTTTGCTGTTACATTTTTTGTACCTACTGATTGTCCCAGTGGTTGTGCCAACTGATTGATCCAGTGGTTTTTATTTGCCAACCATTTACAGAACAAGTGTTTTCTGCTGATGATTCACTTCATGATATGCTATCTCATGAAGTCAAGTTACCTGCTTATTCTAGTATTTACAGTAGTGATATTTATACATCGATATAAACAAATTATAACTTCATTACAACATAATGATAGTGCTTTTATTATGAATAACACCATTTCGGATCAACAACGGTTGCTATTTACTTCACCTGCCAAACAGACACATTATAGACAAGTTATAGCGTTGTTATAGTAGTGCTACAGTGTTACAGTAGTAATTAGTGTTGAATCGATCCTAGAATTATATATACAATAGTTATATTGCTGTTACAACATTAATTATCGCAGATTTGTATTGAGACATACATTAAGCTACATAACACTCAATTTATTTGAGCTAGCAATGTAGAAAAACTACTAAAACAATATTTATATAGTAGTTGCATTAAACTGTCATAAAGACAAAAATTGTCGCTAAACTGTCATAATAAGAGATCATAACACCTTACCCCATACATAATGGCACCCATTAATTACACAAGTGCAATCCAAACAAAACATCACTAATGCTATTACAATATAGGATTGAAACAATATTGAATTTGACTTCACTTATCCAATCGACTTCAAGCTAATCCATTTCCATGTTGGTCAAAAGACAAAGATTCAAATTCTTCAATTCAGTCAACTTGGATTCAGCGCTACTACTGTTATAGTTCACATCGCGCCTAGCAATTAAATGAAGGTCAGTTTCTGCACATACAAGTACGTACAAAGTCATAACAAAGTACAAAATAGCCATTTAGGTAACAATAATCAAAAGTAATCATAAAATTCTACCAGAGAAAGTCATAACTTAACCCCAGATTCGCAGTCCATCATCAAAATGTTAAAACTGCAACACATCATAAACAAATCCATTAGCAACAACAATGCACCATAAACACAATCAGTAAGTGTATCAGGTATGCACCTTCCATCAGCAAAAGGTTTGCATCAAACATAAAGAGGCAACAGAGCACGCAACTAGTTGCAAACCATAGTTTCCAAATCAGGGAACCATGGAAAGAAACCAGCGAACTCATCACCAAAAAATTTCATTAAAAAATTAATCAAATCTGGATGCGATTTAATCCTCAATCATCAACTTAAACGGGACTGGAAGAAAAAGTATGCTGTAGTGCAACATAGAAACCAATGCACAACAGTGCATAAGTCTGGGGAAATTTCTTCCCAAATTTAACCATAAATGAGAGATAGTCACATGCAATATTTATAGGAAGAGTTTTCCCCCTATTTGAAGCTTTAAATTAGAGAGTAAACATGCGAAATCATACAAAGAATGGTTCTTCCCCAATTTCGAATCCTAATAAAAGAGCAGATGTGCGAGTCCTTACATAAAAGGGAGTTGATAAGTGTGACGAGATAAAAACCAAAGAATCAAAATCAGTACCTAAATCAGTGAGAGGTTATCGTAGAATCAAAAACCAAATTTGTCAGAGATGCTGGGTCGTGTGTTTTCGTATGAGCAAGCGAGTTTTTTCACGAACCAGGGTTGGGAAATAAAAGGCCGAATAACTTTGTTCCTTTTAGTTTGGTCAACATAAGTAGTTAGTCAACTAAACGTACGAGACGGAAAAATAAGAAAAAGGATGACGGAAGTTAAATCTGTATAATGTAATGGGTGGGCAGTGTTAAATTTTAAACTTATGGGTGGGCATGTAAATCTCTATGACCTCATGGGTGGGCAGTGTAATTTTTCCTAATAATTATTGTTATATGACATAGTTATTAATCTTAGGCTATAATTGGACCTAAAACCCGGTTAGATCCTAATCAGCTTTAATCAACATAGGATAGGGTTTAAAATCGAGGCTCACACTCCTAACTCTAAGTCGTGAGTCTGTAATTCTCTCTCATGCTTTTTCAGCTGGCGGGAGGCATAAGCTACAACCTTGCTGCATGAGTACGCATCCCATTCCTTTGCCTGATGCATCACAGTATACCTCAAATCCCTCTGTACCCTCTGGAAGAGTAAGGATGGGCGCTGAGGTCAATGAGTCTTTTAGTTTCTTAAATGACAATTCGCACTCGTCTATCCATACAAATGGTGCATCCTTTTTCATCAGTGTAGTCATGGGCTTAGCGACTTTCGAAAAGTCCTTTACGAATCTCCGTAGTAACTGGCTAGACCAAGAAAGCTCCGAATGTCGGTAACAGTCTTAGGTCTAGGCCATGATCGTACAGCTTCTATCTTAGAAGGGTCCACTGAGATACCTGCGCTCGAGATGACATGACCAAGGAATGATACCTGATCGAGCCAGAACTCGCATTTGGAGAACTTTGCATACAGCTGGTTCTCGCGCAGTGTCTCAAGCACTTTCCTCAAATGGGTTTCATGTTCCTCGTCGATTTTGAGTATACAAGTATTCGTCGATGAAGACAACAACTGAAGTGTCCAACTGCTCACTGAATAGTCGATTCATGAGGTCCTGAATTTAGCTGGTGCGTTGACAAACCGAATGGCATCACTGTGAACTCATAGTGGCCATATCTGGTACGGAATGCCGTTTCTCTATGTCTGTTCCTTGATTGCAATTTGGTACTTAGAACGAAGGTCAATTTGGAGAAGACTGATGCTCCTTTCAACTGGTCAAACAGGTCGTCGATGCGTGGTAATGGGTATTTATTCTTGATTGTGACCGCATTCAGCTCGCGGTAGTCAATACAAAGTCGGAGGCTACCGTCCTTCTTCTTTACGAAGAGAACCGGTTCTCCCCAGGGTGATACGCTCGGGCGTATAACCCTTTGTCTAGTAAATCTTTCAACTGCTCCTTTAGTTCGGTCATTTCTGCAGGTGCCATGCGGTACGGTGCCCTAGCAATGGGACCGGTACCTGGCAAAAGATCAATTTCAAATTCCACTGCTCTCGGTGGTGGCATGCCGGGTAGCTCCTTAGGGAATAATCTGGGAATTCGGATACAATCGGTACATCATCACTGAACTCTGGATCTCTCTCCAGGTCTTGTATGTGACACAGATACACTTCATGGCCCTTTCTGAGCTCCCGGTACATAGCCATAGCGATATGAGTGTGGTCGAAGGCTCTCTCGGTCTCTGGCGGTAAGATACGGTAACCCAGAAGGACTCTTGAGCAGCAAACGATGCCGGCGCAGAGGATTCTACCCGTGTGCCGCTCCAACCAATTCATTCCGATAATTAAGTCGAATCCCAATCCATTGAATTCGATGAAGGAAATGGGAAACGCTTCGTTTTTGATTTCGATGGTGGCTGATTGGTAGTATTTGGTGCACTTTAATCGCTCCTTCGATGGGAGAGTAACCAGGAAATTAGGTAGCTCATCCGCATCTAGCTTCAACCTCTTCACAAAGGATGGTGATACGAAGGTGTGAGAGGCGCCGGAGTCGAATATACATTGGCATCAATGCGTTCACTGGGAAGGTTCCCGTTAAGATGGTGCCGCTTTGCCGGCTTGTGCTTCGGTGAGGATGCTTAGGATACCTTCGGTACCGAGTCCACAACCTATTGGATTCACAATTGGATAAGTATTGATGGTGGACACAAGTGTAATTAAATCAACACTGCTCTTTATTGATAAACCAACCATCATACATGTCGTGTCTCTAATACACGTTACTAACAGATTACATGATACTACGAATTTAATACTTCCTAAAGGTAAGGTTCAGGCGTCCTGGTTTCATGTGTGTGGCATTGATTATTGCCGGTGGTGCCGTATTCAGTTTGATCTTTTTGATCCCGTGATACAGCATCCTAGAGTTTCCACCCATGATTAGGACATCTCCTGATCTCAATACCAATTTCTCTGCGAGGTCCACACGCTTCTGCTCGCTATACAGGAATACAGCGTCATCACCAATGGACCAAGACACTACGGGCACTCCTTGTTCAAGAGATTCCGCTGTCTCGTCCTTGTCTTGGTGTAACCCAAGTCGTCCTTCTTTCTCATAGAAGTTGACGATACAGAGATCCGCTTCAAGTGCGGGAATCGGTTCATGTTCGCATTGTTGTGCAAGTTCTACTACTTGTGTGACGAGTGTCTGAAACTCTGGAGGTATTGTCGGTGGCGTCGCTCCATCATGTGTTCGTGTCTCTTGGTATGCCTTGGTATAAGGATTCCAATCCTTTCCCAAGCTGAAATACCCCGAACTTAAATATAGGGATTTAAAATTAATCTAATACGTAATTAAGGGCCTAATGGTACCTAAGTAATAATGGTAAGGAAAAATAAACCCAAAAGAAATAAATAAACGCTTAAAAGCAGAAAAACGCTAAATAAGCGTTAAATAACCATAGGAGGTATGAGACCTCGGTTAGCGTATTATATGGATTCTAAAGGTTTAATAAGACCTAAATAATATATGGGAACAACCCCCGAAGAAAACGGATCCAAATAAAGTATTAAAACGCTAATAGAACTTTAGAGCACGTTCTTCGAGAAAACCCGAAACGTGACTTTAAGTGGTCAAACAGACCCGTAAAAATTATAAATCATTAAATAATAATATTAAGCATCTATGGGGAGCTTAATAGTCAATAAAATTAATTAAACGAGAAAATTCCGGAAAACGGGTCCGGTTAGTGAATAGTACCCAAACCCGGTAAAATAACGAGCGTTTTCTGTAAAAGACGAAAAACGCTCCAGCTAGTATACTGTAAGGGGACCGGTTTTTACTAGCTAAATAACCCCTCACACACACACATGTAACTAGCTAATTAAATAAGAGAGCCAAAAGCAAAAAGCAATAAAGTAAACATTACTTTATTTCCCTCCCTCTCACCTCACTCTCACATTCACTCATCTCTCTCTTTCCTTCTCTCTCTCACCGATTTCTCCCTCCTCTCTCGCTGGTTGGGCGATTTCATGGAGCTCCACAAGCCTCCAATGGCAACTTCATCTTCAACCTCATGCTCTACCTCCATGTAAGCTCCAAACTCAAAAATAATTACATATTTGAACTCCCCTCATCCTCCTCTACATTTCCCTCTTTTCAAAATTCGAAAAGGATGAGTTTCATCTCCATGGGTTTTCCCCATTTGAAGAGAAAAGCACACCATTATGGAGCTTGGAGCCTCCTCTTTCCAACAAGGTAAAAATCTACATGAAAAACTCATGTTCTCTTCATTCTTCTTCACAACCGATTTTTGCCCCATTGTAACACCCCATGTTCTCTCTCTCTTTTGAGCATAATATCAACCTTGCAATGGGGATGGACTCACCTTGTTGAACCAAGGGCTAAAACCCCTCTTAAAAGCCCCAAAAGGTAAACCCTAGAAATTGTGTTTTAACACTTTAAATGAATAAGCATTAATTTAAGGATTAGTAGTTTAATTGCACTTGTTTTATGTGCTTTGGGTGGTGGGAATGGAGTTTGGCAACTCCATTCCCCATATGGCCGATTTGGGCAAGAAAGAGAGAAGAAGGAGAAATGAAGAAGAAAGAAGGAGTTAAGAGCTCAAGGTAAGAGCTCTTTACTAATGTTAATTTTGATGCATTAGAGTAATGGAATGGGTAAACGAATAAAAGAAACCAAACTAATGTATTAGTATTGAAGATTATGAAGTTTTGAGCATTTGAGGGTAAGTTTGAGTATTTGCATTAGTATGTGAATTGTAGGCCTTGGAGCCAAATGGTTGCGTATGAGTATTGGTATTGATGTTTGATGGAGTATTGGTGTATTGGGATGGATTTATATTTGTATTGATTGCTGGTAGGACCCTTGTAAGGGTGTGGCTAGATTAGGAATGAAATTGGTGAGAATTGGTATGTGTGGCCAAGTAAGAAAAGTAGATGAACTATGGCAAAATTTTGGTAAGAATATGTGCACTTGTGGATGACTTGGTGAATGGGAGAACCAAGGTATGTATTGAGGATAGTAGAGATGTTTAATGACCATGGTATGGTAGTAGTAGTATGAGAAGTAATAAGTGCAAAATCTGTAGCAAAATGTATCAACATGCATTGGAGAAGATAGGAAAGATTAGTGTGCAAGAATTGGTAAGAAGAGTGTTGGACTTGGGTGTAGGTAATGTAATGACTTGGAAATGTATTTGGGATACTAGGAGTAACATTGGTGGAGGAAATATTGAATGGTAGGAGTTGTAGAAAAATCTGTAGCATTAGAGGATGAAAAACTGTTGTAGGTGTTGAAAGGAGGTAAGGAAATTGTGTAAATTGTCTCATGGATTTAGTAATGGATTTGGTGGATGAAATAAGGTATTTTAGGAAGCCTAAATGGCATTATATCATGTGGGATTACATGTAGGAAGATTGGGGAAGGAATGGGTAAGAAAAGAATTGAAAAACAAAGTCTGTAGCAGCTTTCTGCTACCGACCGACCCAGAGCCGGGTCGGACCGTGGGTCGGTCGGAGCTTAGGTAACGAAAATAAACCTCTCGGGAATGGACCGACCCAGGGGCCGTGGGTCGGACGTGGGTCGGTCGGACTCGAATTTTCTGTTGTCGAAGTTTCGCACTTCGACCGACCCAGAGGTGGGTCGGTCGGTGGGTCGGTCGGAACTTGGACCACAGACCCGAAACTCTCGGCAATGGACCGACCCAGGAGCGTATGGGTCGGTCGAATAGTTCTGGGTCGGTCGGGAGAAATTTCAGAGAACGAAACTTACTGGAATGGACCGACCCAGGGTTGGGTCGGTCGGTGGGTCGGTCGACCCATAACTTACAAAAAAAAAAAAAACTAAGACTAGATGAATGTAACTGGTATATATATATATATGTATGTATACCCACCTATACATACGTACATGCATATGTAGGTAAGCAAACCAATGTGAGTAATCAAAAGCAAGTAAATAAAATGTAAGTATAGGAAAGGTAAGGACTTAGTAAATATAAGTTAGGAAACATAGTAAGAATACAAGTTGAGTACTTGTGGATAGTTAATCATTCGATTGTATGTATATCATAGGATTTGATTTGTGAACACCGGAGGAACGTTGGGATACAAGTACAACGGTGAAAGGTATGATTTCTTCATGCCCTGTATCCTAATCTGGTTACCCCGATTTGTGTGCTTATTTGATCACCTAAACAAGATAAATGCATGAATCGGACTATATTGCACTTACTTGTGCTTGACTTATGTGTTCTCGATATTTATTGTCTTGAACACTAGTTTGTATAATTCATGAAATATGTGGATGAAGATAAATTGTATTTGTACCTTGTAGTGTACTTGTGTATTGTATTGTATTTCGTATGTATGTGTATATGGGTATTGTATTATTGTGGCTTGAATGTTGACTTGTGCTAATTCCTAACTATCTAACTCCTAACTTAAGTGAGTAAATTGGAATGAGTACAAGTCCGATATAGCTTCGGCCACGCGTGAGGATGCGGAGTCACAAGAGGTTGGCTGCAATTCCTGACTCTTAAACTGGTCCGCGGCCCAAATCCCTTAAATGGGTAGCATCCCGGATTAGTGAGTCAAGTAAATCCCGGAGGTGGGACGGTGTAGTCCCCAGGGCCGGAGTGTAACACCCATATGGGTAACTGTCCAACAACCTAGCTCGCAAACCATCCAGGCTTGAAAACTAGCCACTTTAGGCCCTCAATCCTAACTTGGGCTTCAAAGTGGAAGGCCTGTTGTTGTAGTCAACCCATGTGTTTGCATATAAGGAACTCACAATACTACTCATATCCCGATGTGGGATGGGGGTATTACATACTCCCCCACTCAAAGAATGTGACGTCCTCGTCGCAAGCCTAATATCCAAGTCCCATGGACCTCCTCGGTAGGTGTCGGGTTACCCATCCCGACACGGTCCCGAGTCCGCTCTGATACCATTTGTAACACCCCATATGGGTAACTGTCCAACAACCTAGCTCGCAAACCATCCAGGCTTGAAAACTAGCCACTTTAGGCCCTCAATCCTAACTTGGGCTTCAAAGTGGAAGGCCTGTTGTTGTAGTCAACCCATGTGTTTGCATATAAGGAACTCACAATACTACTCATATCCCGATGTGGGATGGGGGTATTACACGAGTCCCGACGACTTAACTTGAGTAAGAGTAAGAGTAAGTAAGTATGGATCCGTAAGTAAGTATGAGTATGAGTATGTATGTGTATGTATGGAGTAAATGAGTAAAAGAGTAATCTCCACCCGATTAACCCGGGTGGACCAATGAAGCTAACAAGAATTGTATGTTGTGTATGTACTGCGTATGTGTACTTGAGAACAAGGTAAGTAAGTATTTGATGGTATATGTATTCCTTGTATGTGATGAAATGTATGTATGTATGCCTTGTGGAAGTAATGTAGTATTGAGTATGAAAGCATGTATGCATGTTGTGTGAATAAATGAACCGCATGTATACGACCAAATGGTCGGCGTACCCTCACTAGTACGCGGGGTATGCGGTTATCATGCTCGGCGAAAGCTGACCCCTTCGGGGGACATTTTTTAGTGTGCAGGTACCCGAAGCGGATGTGGCCAAGGTGAGAGACCGGCGGCACACCCTTGTAATTGGAAGTAAGTAGTTGTGAGAAACGGGTAGTGAGTAGACTCTTAGAGAGTATGTATGAATTTGGAAGAGGTATTACACTTGTATAAGGACCTTAGTAACTCGGTATGTAGATTGTATGGTATTGAACTTGAGGTATTGTAATGAATGGGATGTTGTAGTATTTGATTCGGTAATTGGAGTAGGTATGATAAGTGTGTAGTACTCGGATATTCCGGTCCATCAGACCGATGCTGTAAGTAGAAGTAGTGGCCTTGTTAGTCACGTGGGTGACTAACGGCATTGTATCACCCAATGTATGTAAGAATATATCCGCTGCGTGAATCTGGTATGTAAGGAGATTGGACGGTAAGTATTGTATTAATGGTAGGGGTGTTACAAAAAGTGGTATCAGAGCGAAGTATCGCTCTGATGACTGGAAATACCGAGTTTAGGAATGCCGAGTTAGGAATTAGAAGCTTAGGGCTAAGGGCTGAGTGTTAGCATTAGATATGCTAGTTAGGAACTACCGGTGAGTACCGGATACCTACAATACCAGTCCCGCCCGCCGCAAACCCCCACTGTATAACTGGGGAAAGGACGCCAGAGAGAAGGAAAGTCCTCTCGTACTCGGGGAAACCCGATCTGGCAGTTGTGAAGCAATCACACTGTAAACAAGAACCGACATATAGTATATTCCAAGGATTGGAAGCCCGGAAAGGGATCCCGGTTAAACCACAATACCCGCACTCCATGGCGGTGGAACGAGCACTCCAACCACGAGGAGGCTGCAACTTACAACAGCATGGGGCGACGTGCTTAGCAGTCGCGAGACCTGGCTAGTCAACCAGCAGCAGGAAAGAAGCACTGACGGTACAACGAAATGGAAAAAGGAGTAATAACATAACCCGAGACACAAGTCTGCGGGACGACAGTAATAGTCAAGCAGCACCACCAACGGCATGCTAGCTGGCTAAGAACATAATCAGGGACAATTAACTCCAAACTACAACGCCAAAAGATTGCAATATCTGGCCAATATAGCTCAGACAACTATAAGCATAACCATGAGATACAATCACAATAGGACTACGAGGGTAGTGCCTAAACAAGGTAGGTTCCGTAACCACCACAAGTGTGTGGGAACGAGCCACAAGGAACAACTTTAAACCAAGTAAAGGGAATCTCCAAGGATTGGAGAAGTACCCAGATCTACGACAGCCATGTCTAGACCGCCGAGAAACTACCTAAAGGATCGAGTATACCAATTATAGATCAATAAGAATCAAGGAAACAGTCAATACGACTAACACATACGAGTGGAAACAGTACGTGATCGACATAGGATTACCCAAAAACCACCAGTACCACGCACTTGCCACAGCAAGTGCAGTAGCAACACGAATGTGTAAAGGAACAATAATATGTCACAAGTACATAGTAATGTACGGTGACCGTAACGAAACAACCACAGGATCACACATCCTAACAACCAGACGTATGAAACCTTGGGAAGGCTTAACGACCCGACCACGGTACTCAGTACATACCAGTCAGCGGGACGCTAGACTTGGTCAAGACCTCAAGCATGGCTATGCCATGAGATATTTCTTTTAGCACCGAACCATTGTTTTCAAAACCAAACCCATCTTTCAAACCATAACTTTCTTTAAAACCTTGGATTTTAAAACCAAACCAACAAAATTTCGGTGAGTATCATAGATTGATACAAGAGGAGTTGACAACAGAATACTTCACCTAGGCGTGTGACGAACACTACAAGTATACCCAATTATGGGATGTGGGACAACCGCACTCCGAAGGAGCTTGCGGGCCTGACACGTAGTCGGGTAAGTGGTAACGTATCAGTATGGTACCCCACGTATGTATACATGTAGCGTACGACGCACGGGAAGTAGTCAACTCCGTTCTACGGACCATAAGTAAATTTTAACCAGGACAACTGGACACCTCAGACGATTAAGTACAAAGGAACTCAGAGAATCCATCTGAAGATAAGGAATAAGAATTAGGAAGCGCGAGGAGCGCAGACTAGTAAGAATAGACATTGAATATGTCTCAAGATGTCAAACCAACCCATGACAGCTGGAAGGGATACCCAGCCTGAACACAGTAAGGCAATTGCCTAACGTGAACACCACAATGCTCAACAAACGGGACAGGATTCCCAAGAGCAATTACAAGATTACCATAAAGTAAAATCCATCATTGAAGGAATAATAAACCTAGTCAAACGCTAGGAACAAGTATAAACAGTCTACCAAGAACGGGAGACGTTATAACCCAAAAAGGGGATACTCAAATACAATACCACAGGGCGGTATAGTAATAACACCTCACAATATTAGCCGGGGAAACGGCATGACACAACAACACCTAGGAGCAATCCTTGAAGGGTGTCCGAGTAGCAACAGATGAAACAAGCATCATGATAAAGGCACAAAAGCTAGAATGAGCATTCGGTTAAGACACCGAAGGGATTTCGCTTAACAAGAAATACCCTAAATTACCAAAAGGCACTGATTAACATCAGAATGCTAGAAAGGGCTCCTATGAACGGAAGCGTGATGGCACGACTTACCATGGAGCCCAGTAATACCTCCAACCAATGGAGTACACAAGGAGTGAAAACAGATATAAGCAGCTTGCAAAGAGCATAGCTCGCAGCAACACGGCTTAAAAGCCATCAACCAACCATGTCAGGTAAACCTCAATGGTTGCATAACCCACACCATTTGGTGGCAAGACTTGCAAGAGATATTACCTCATACGACAAGAAATCAACAACTGGACCATCAGTTCAAACCCAACATCCTGAGTGGCTTGGAGTAATGGCATCTCAGAGTCACTGTCACTAGAGCACCAGCCTAGTATACAGTTGACAAGCTTTTAACTACCCTTCATGCCTACTGTAGCTAATAACACAGAGGCATAAGAATCAGGATAATGCCAACATGGGCCTAGACCACATTTGGACACTACGAGAAACCAAGGGAAGGTACCCTCGTTAACTGAAGACCACCAATGCAGTGGTGATGTGAACCCTTAGTAAAGGCTTCCATCTACTATAACAATAAAGCCTACTCAATAGATATTGCCAAGGGGCAATGGAATAAGGAACGAGATATCCAAACTATCACGACTTAAAGGAGCAAGTATACTTCACATGCACCTAAGCATGTGTGAACCACTGTATAAACACCAACATGGTAAACCTCGTCACGAGACTTATGAGCGGAAGCATACCCCCAACAAAAACCTTCATTTGTCAGTGATAAAATACCCTCCAATTGAGAACGGGACCAGAAAACCCTGGAAATTTCTTGGGGATGCCCGGTGACGTACATACAAGAATAAAACTACACAGCTAGAGCCTTAACCAATGCTCAGCTTAGAGAGGACAGTCATTGTCAAAACAATCAATGTGAGTGCACATTGCACACCATGAAGGATCAACGCTCAAGAGAGCTTGTAACCCGATAAATTACTTCACCCTTTGTCAACCAAGACACTTGGTAAAATGGTATCGTAAATGGGCAAATAATGTGAGGTAAGCTAACCTACACATGAAACCCGAGTTGAGATAAGGCATCTCCACAATGGGAAAATAATACCATTACGGTATGCAACAACAATCATCATACATATGAACTAGGAAACTCCTAGTGTACTTACACCATAAGGAAATGGTGCCAATGACAATGACAATAAGTAAAAAGGAACTATCACAGTAACAGAGACAGTAAAAACAATGTTGTACAATGAGTAAGAACACGGTGCGCAACAAGCGACCGCTATGAGGAAGTAGTAGATAATGACGGAGTATAAGTATGAGGAAAACAAGTAGAAATATCCTTACCCATCACATAAGTGACTTACTGTCAAGCGTTTACGCCTCTGCACTCTGTATGACTGAGTGTTTTGGCATTGCACTTGTTCAGCTAATGATCTAATGAGATGGTTAGGGATATGGAGAATGTAAACCGTAGTAAATCCTTCCTTTCACCACAAACACGGCATAAGCCAGTTAAGCAAGCTTAGCAACAAACCGTGCGGCCTAAGGCCAAAGAAGCAAGAAGAGTGTGAAACACACTAACAATCACAAGGTGTGAATTCCATTGAAATAAAAGGGTGAAAAGAGACTTAAGAAAAGTCATTAGGACCGATGCATATCAAGGCAAGGTCATACAAGTAAAGGACACTTGTACTGAACCAGAAGACTGTATGATCCAGAATCTATTGACAACAGAGGAAGCACTGACAACTAAATAGTGGCTTAACCTCGCCCGACAATAAGTCGGAGGAACTTAGTAAATAATCGTGGGAGCACGGATAGCAGGTGCAGTAGATTACCAGAGAGCTGGTTACAACCTAAAACTCATCGAGTTCGAACACAGTAAAAGAGTACCGAATTTGTCTAGTAAACCTTATTCCCATAATAGACGGATAAAAGGTTATGTATAACACATTAAGGATAACAAGAAGGGTGAATAACCCAAGTTATCAGGGTCGCGCAGCAGAAGCTAGTGGGCCCTAGCTAGGAGATAATACACCTAGTAAGTATAGTAGAAGGACTATTAATGCCTTGAAGCCTAATAGGCTAGAACCGAACTAATTATGAGTTAACTAAACTCATATAGGAATCCTTGGTGTAACGACTAAACCATGTTACGATTAGGACCCTTTGACAAGGGTATATTATGTAATAAACCGTAAAGAAGCTAAAACGCTTCAGAGTGCCCGAACTTAGTAACCAATGTTTAATAATAATAACATATGGTAGATTACGTGGGCGTAATCCCTTTTAAGGGGGGTAGAGCGAAAACCGCTTAATGTAAGCTTTGTGAATAAAACACATAAACCATAATGTGCATAGCACAAATGAGAATCAAATTAATGATTGATACTATGTTAAATAGACATAAGTACTCGTCCATATTGTAATTATGGTAAATAAGCATTAGATGTGCAAATACCATAGGGCGAATATACCCATCGTGTAACCCAGTGTAAGGGTATTAGTAAAGAAGAGTAATGAGTAGTGGACGGAACTCCACAAGTATTGTAACTCTTGAAGAAGTAGTATGAAGTAAATGAGAATAGTAGATGAATGAATTCTAAAGAGTAGTGTATTCGTAAGTAAAATTATCGGAAGTAAATTGAGAACAATTAAACTCTACAGTATGATAATTCCTAATTAAAATATTTGAAACAATTGAGGGTAATGGATGGAAGTAGTGAAGGTTGATGAAATGAGCACTTAGGTATTGAACCATGGAGTAAAGCATTTTGGAAATAGAGTGAGGATGATTGATGGATCGAATCCATCCTTTGGAGATGTATGAATGACTAGGGAGAATTAAAGATAAACATGGAAATAATTGAATTAATTGCTTGTTGAAACTGACGTGGGAAGTCGAACTTGATCCTGATCAGATCAGGGGAAACCGAACACAAATTGGGGTGGAAAGATAGTTCAACACTGATGCTGATCACATCAGGGTCGAATGATTCTTGAAGCTCCCCTTAAGTGGTCACAAGAATCACACTTAGGATAGAAGTAATGAATAGAAATTGGAATTTGGAGTTGTATGTTTTAGAAAATTTTAATTGGTAGTGGTGAAAGAATTTCTTTGGTATGGAGAATGAGAACCTACTAGAAAGTGTGGTATTGAAGGAAATAGTAAGGTAGTATGTTGTATTATTCCAAAGGCAGCGGGACATAGAGGAGTCCTGTGTCCAGACGACCTTGGTGCCTGAGGGATTGTAAGTGTATTGCATTGCTTTGGGAGTAGCTTTGCACGGTATGTATGTATGAACCGTGTAATGAGGAACCGGATGATTGGTAGGAATGCGGATTGGAGTAATTATTGTACATTGGTATGGTATGGTATGTAGGAACCCTGAGGAATAGATTGGGAGTTGTAAGGAGGAAGGATGTATGACTTTGGCACTAGACAAGTATAAAGGAGTAAGTATAGTAATCCCATAACCTCGAACAACTTTGAGGACAAAGTTCTTAGGGGGGTAGATTGAAATACCCCGAACTTAAATATAGGGATTTAAAATTAATCTAATACGTATTAAGGGCCTAATGGTACCTAAGTAATATTGGTAAGGAAAAATAAATCCAAAGAAATAAATAAACGCTTAAAAGCAGAAAAACGCTAAATAAGCGTTAAATAACCATAGGAGGTATGAGACCTCGGTTAGCGTATTATATGGATTCTAAAGGTTTAATAAGACCTAAATAATATATGGGAACAACCCCCGAAGAAAACGGATCCAAATAAAGTATTAAAACGCTAATAGAACTTTAGAGCACGTTCTTCGAGAAAACCCGAAACGTGACTTTAAGTGGTCAAACAGACCCGTAAAAATTATAAATCATTAAATAATAATTATTAAGCATCTATGGGAGCTTAATAGTCAATAAAATTAATTAAACGAAAAAATTCCGGAAAACGGGTCCGGTTAGTGAATAGTACCCAAACCCGTTAATAACGAGCGTTTTCTGTAAAAGACGAAAAACGCTCCAGCTAGTATACTGTAAGGGGACCGGTTTTTTACTAGCTAAATAACCCCTCACACACACACACATGTAACTAGCTAATTAAATAAGAGAGCCAAAAGCAAAAAGCAATAAAGTAAACATTACTTTATTTCCCTCCCTCTCACCTCACTCTCACATTCACTATCTCTCTCTCTTTCCTTCTCTCTCTCACCGATTTCTCCCTCCTCCTCGCTGGTTGGGCGATTTCATGGAGCTCCACAAGCCTCCAATGGCAACTTCATCTTCAACCTCATGCTCTACCTCCATGTAAGCTCCAAACTCAAAAATAATTACATATTTGAACTCCCCTCATCCTCCTCTACATTTCCCTCTTTTCAAAATTCGAAAAGGATGAGTTTCATCTCCATGGTTTTTCCCCATTTGAAGAGAAAAGCACACCATTATGGAGCTTGGAGCCTCCTCTTTCCAACAAGGTAAATCTACATGAAACTCATGTTCTCTTCATTCTTCTTCACAACCGATTTTTGCCCCATTGTAACACCCATGTTCTCTCTCTCTTTTGAGCATAATATCAACCTTGCAATGGGGATGGACTCACCTTGTTGAACCAAGGGCTAAAACCCCTCTTAAAAGCCCCAAAAGGTAAACCCTAGAAATTGTGTTTTAACACTTTAAATGAATAAGCATTAATTTAAGGATTAGTAGTTTAATTGCACTTGTTTTATGTGCTTTGGGTGGTGGGAATGGAGTTTGGCAACTCCATTCCCCATATGGCCGATTTGGGCAAGAAAGAGAGAAGAAGGAGAAATGAAGAAGAAAGAAGGAATTAAGAGCTCAAGGTAAGAGCTCTTTACTAATGTTAATTTTGATGCATTAGAGTAATGGAATGGGTAAACGAATAAAAGAAACCAAACTAATGTATTAGTATTGAAGATTATGAAGTTTTGAGCATTTGAGAGTAAGTTTGAGTATTTGTGCATTAGTATGTGAATTGTAGGCCTGGAGCCAATGGTTGCGTATGAGTATTGGTATTGATGTTTGATGGAGTATGGTGTATTGGGATGGATTTATATTTGTATTGATTGCTGGTAGGACCCTTGTAAGGGTGTGGCTAGATTAGGAATGAAATTGGTGAGAATTGGTATGTGTGGCCAAGTAAGAAAGTAGATGAACTATGGCAAAATTTTGGTAAGAATATGTGCACTTGTGGATGACTTGGTGAATGGGAGAACCAAGGTATGTATTGAGGATAGTAGAGATGTTTAATGACCATGGTATGGTAGTAGTAGTATGAGAAGTAATAAGTGCAAAATCTGTAGCAAATGTATCAACATGCATTGGAGAAGATAGGAAAGATTAGTGTGCAAGAATTGGTAAGAAGAGTGTTGGACTTGGGTGTAGGTAATGTAATGACTTGGAAATGTATTTGGGATACTAGGAGTAACATGGTGGAGGAAATATTGAATGGTAGGAGTTGTAGAAAAATCTGTAGCATTAGAGATGAAAAACTGTTGTAGGTGTTGAAAGGAGGTAAGGAATTGTGTAAATTGTCTCATGGATTTAGTAATGGATTTGGTGGATGAAATAAGGTATTTTAGGAAGCCTAAATGGCATTATATCATGTGGGATTACATGTAGGAAGATTGGGGAAGGAATGGGTAAGAAAAGAATTGAAAAACAAAGTCTGTAGCAGCTTTCTGCTACCGACCACCGACCCGAGCCGGGTCGGACCGTGGGTCGGTCGGAGCTTAGGTAACGAAATAAACCTCTCGGGAATGGACCGACCCAGGGGCCGTGGGTCGGACGTGGGTCGGTCGGACTCGAATTTTCTGTTGTCGAAGTTTCGCACTTCGACCGACCCAGAGGTGGGTCGGTCGGTGGGTCGGTCGGAACTTGGACCACAGACCCGAAACTCTCGGCAATGGACCGACCCAGGAGCGTATGGGTCGGTCGGAATAGTTCTGGGTCGGTCGGGAGAAATTTCAGAGAACGAAACTTACTGGAATGGACCGACCCAGGGTTGGGTCGGTCGGTGGGTCGGTCGACCCATAACTTACAAAAAAAAAAAAAAACTAAGACTAGATGAATGTAACTAGTATATATATTATATATGTATGTATACCCACCTATACATACGTACATGCATATGTAGGTAAGCAAACAATGTGAGTAATCAAAAGCAAGTAAATAAAATGTAAGTATAGGAAAGGTAAGGACTTAGTAAATATAAGTTAGGAAACATAGTAAGAATACAAGTTGAGTACTTGTGGATAGTAATCATTCGATTGTATGTATATCATAGGATTTGATTTGTGAACACCGGAGGAACGTTGGGATACAAGTACAACGGTGAAAGGTATGATTTCTTCATGCCCTGTATCCTAATCTGGTTACCCCGATTTGTGTGCTTATTTGATCACCTAAACAAGATAAATGCATGAATCGGACTATATTGCACTTACTTGTGCTTGACTTATGTGTTCTTGATATTTATTGTCTTGAACACTAGTTTGTATAATTCATGAAAATGTGGATGAAGATAAAGTGTATTTGTACCTTGTAGTGTACTTGTGTATTGTATTGTATTTCGTATGTATGTGTATATGGTATTGTATTATTGTGGCTTGAATGTTGACTTGTGCTAATTCCTAACTAGCTAACTCCTAACTTAAGTGAGTAAATTGGAATGAGTACAAGTCCGATATAGCTTCGGCCACGCGTGAGGATGCGGAGTCACAAGAGGTTGGCTGCAATTCCTGACTCTTAAACTGGTCCGCGGCCCAAATCCCTTAAATGGGTAGCATCCCGGATTAGTGAGTCAAGTAAATCCCGGAGGTGGGACGGTGTAGTCCCCAGGGCCGGAGGTTTTCCCGACGACTTAACTTGAGTAAGAGTAAGAGTAAGTAAGTATGGATCCGTAAGTAAGTATGAGTATGAGTATGTATGTGTATGTATGGAGTAAATGAGTAAAAGAGTAATCTCCACCCGATTAACCGGGTGGACCAATGAAGCTAACAAGAATTGTATGTTGTGTATGTACTGCGTATGTGTACTTGAGAACAAGGTAAGTAAGTATTTGATGGTATATGTATTCCTTGCATGTGATGAAATGTATGTAAGTATGCCTTGTGGAAGTAATGTAGTATTGAGTATGAAAGCATGTATGCATGTGTGTGAATAAATGAACCGCATGTATACGACCAAAATGGTCGGCGTACCCACTAGTACGCGGGGTATGCGGTTATCATGCTCGGCGAAAGCTGACCCCTTCGGGGGACATTTTTTAGTGTGAGGTACCCGAAGCGGATGTGGCCAAGGTGAGAGACGGCGGCACACCCTTGTAATTGGAAGTAAGGAGTTGTGAGAAAACGGGTAGTGAGTAGACTCTTAGAGAGTATATATGGAATTTGGAAGAGGTATTACACTTGTATAAGGACCTTAGTAACTCGGTATGTAGATTGTATGGTATTGAACTTGAGGTATTGTAATGAATGGATGTTGTAGTATTTGATTCGGTAATTGGAGAGGTATGATAAGTGTGTAGTACTCGGATATTCCGGTCCATCAGACCGAGCTGTAAGTAGAAGTAGTGGCCTTGTTAGTCACGTGGGTGACTAACGGCATTGTATCACCCAATGTATGTAAGAATATATCCGCTGCGTGAATGGTATGTAAGGAGATTGGACGGTAAGTATGTATTAATGGTAGGGGTGTTACAACCAAGATCAAACCGCCTTGTATTATGCGGTTCCACAGGCGGACAACAGGCGGACAAGAGTAAATCGCGCCCGAAACAGTTTTCTTCTTCGTGGCATCTGCAACTTACCTTCGCCGACTTCTGCAACTCTCCCACTGTCTCTGCAGCTTATCCATCTACCCCATCACGCGTTGATCTCTGTCCCCTGCTCAATCAATGAAGCAATCAACTCCCTCTTCATCTGCAATCAATTAGTACGGAGCCAAACCTCTATATAAACTCACCCACCTTAAACTAAAAAAAGCACAGACAACGCACGACGGGAGTCTGAGAAGAAACCATTCGCTTCCACTTATATTTCCTCCCGTATCACCACATCATTCCACACTCACGCAGTAACAAAAGAAAGAAGAGCAGCAGTGAGAGGAGAACAGACCAGTTCTTCCTCTGAATTAATGTCAAAATCTACTGTGTAATCTTCTTATCTCCGTTAATGTCTGAGTAATTTTCTTTTGTATCCTAGGATGGGGGTTTGATTTCTAATATTACGTAAATTAATATTTATCACCTGTTTCTCTCATTTAAACTTGTTTTAATTCCTTTCAACTAATATTACTAAATGCTTTGCGCGACAAACGACTGCATTTATTTGGTAACTATCAACATATGATTTTGAGATAGTCTAGGTACCACAAAGGAATTAATCTTGATATTTACATCCGGACTGAGCAGGAAATATTAAGGCTTTTATTAAGAGTTCGTAACTGACAATATTAACTCTAATAGGCAATAAATAATTGAAACATGGTTATAAATATGTTTAAGTAATTTAGGAAATTCCCCCCGCTATCCTAGGATACATTTTTCCATCCACATCAATTAATTCACTTTTTACTGTTTTTATTATTTCTGTATTAATTTAACAACAAATCAAGCTTGCTCCGGCTAAACCCCTTTTTACAGTTTTTAAGTAACTACAAGACTAGGGTAAATTGAACAATCTCCTGTGGATACGACACTCGTTATACTACTACGACCGGAATTGTTTGCAGCCGACGTTTATAATTTGAGTTTTTAATTTCTTTCTTTTATGTAAATTACACCTGTTCTAAACCACTCAAAAATAACACTCTGCAAATTGGCGCCGTTGCCGGGGAGATTGATTCCATCAATTTCCCTAGTTTCCGGTAGTTCACCTGTTTTATTATAATAAACAGTCAATATTATCTTGTTAATAATCTAACCTTGGACATCGGACTTATAATCTGACTTGGACATCGGACTTCGGACCAGACTTGGACATTGGACTTCGGACTTTGGACAACTAACTTCTAACATCTTAATACTATTGTCATTTCGTTCCATTGTCATTTCGTTCCATTGTCATTTCGTTCCATTGTCCTTTCTTTCCATTGTCTCTAACTACTAACTTTAAATTTCATGTCATTTCGTTCCATTGTCATTTCTTTCCATTGTTATTTCTTTCCATTGTCCTTAACATTAATTTCCATTGTCCTAACATTCTTTCCATTGTCATTTCAAATTTTCTGTCATTTCTTTCCATTGTATACTAACACTAACTTATAATTTCCAGTATACTAACCCCTAACGTTTATCAGCCTAACCAATATTTCTGTCTTTCTTATTTTATTTACTAACTAATTTGGCAGCTTCTGACAAACCACAAGTTATCTTCTGTGCATGCCAAACACTCGAACCCGAGCTCTCCACCATCAGTCCGAGCCCCGAACCCGAGCGTACTTTATTTCAAGCGCAGAGAAACCTGAGAAAACCAAGCCATGGCCAATAACGAAGTTATAAATGAAATGGACCATGCAATTCAACCAGAACACCGTGCCCTATCTGATTATCACCAACCTAACACCGAAGGAAGAGCATCAGCTATAGTTCTCCCTGAACTAACACCAGAAGAAGCCGGACGATGGGTTTTCAAAACCCACTACATCACCGCCGTCCGGGATCTAGGCAAGTTTAGTGGAGCGAACCCAGATGAAGCCCCAAATCATCTGAGTCTCTTCCTAGACTTCTGCAATTCCTTTAGTCAAACCGGCATCGTCAAAGAAAGAATCCGTCTACAACTATTTCCTCACTCGTTGTCGGATTCAGCAAACCGGTGGATACCGAAGCCTCCCTCCCGATCAATCACCACATGGCTTCAAATGGCCCAAAAATTCCTTGCCAAATACTACCCAACCAGTAGAACGAGGCAATTGATCGGTGAGATCAACACTTTCTGTCAAGAGCCAGGAGAGACGTTGTACGACGCATGGGACAGATTCAAAGATATGCTAATGAAGTGTTCCCACCATGGTCTTGACGATCAATCCCTCTGCCTGTCATTTTCAACGGTCTGGATGATGGGAACCGACTACTCGTCAATTCCTCTGCAGAAGGAAGTTTCATGATGAAATCTCCTAAAGAATGAATGGATCTTCTCGAAACCATGACGAGCAATACAAGACAGTGGACGAGATCCAAAGGCCGAACGCCACGAGCAGCAGGCCTACTCCATGTTGAGCCTACAGATCATTTATCGGCTCAGATCTCGTCCCTTGCAAAGATGGTGGAAAAGCTAACAACATCACAAAACGAAATTGTAAAGACAATAGCTACCCCACCTACAAGTTCACCACCAGTTCCACCTACAGAACGATGTGTCATATGCGCCGGTCCTCATGAAACTCATCAGTGCGAAGGTAAAACCACTACGAAGATGTGAATTTCATAGGAAACCGCCCCGGTAATTCCTACAACAACAACTTCAACAACAACTACCCATGGAGAAATCACCGAATTTCTCATGGAAAATAATGATCAAAACCAAGGAGGGGCAGAACAACAATTCAACACCTATCAGGGGAAACCGACCCCAACCAAACTCTAATATAGGTTACAGAGCACAAGGTGCCCCTCCAGGTTTCCAACACAACAACAACAACAACAACAACAACAACCATCATCATCCTCTTCTGATCCAAATGCAGAACTCAAAGAGATGATGAAGGGTTTCATGTCCATAACTCAGAACCAGCTCTCTGCACAAGAAGCCTTCAACCAGAAAATCGAAGGTAAATTCAATCAACTTGCAGAACATCTTGCTCGAAGACCGCCAGGGGCTCTCCCCAGCCAAAATGAACCAAATCCAAGAGAGCAAGCCAAGTGCATCTATGTGAAGGAGCACGATGAAGAAAAAAGACGGAGGTGGCTAAAACAGTTACGATTCCAGAACTACACCCTTCCCTCCAAGAGTGGGTTTGTAGCAATCGAAAACCTCCAAAAGGAATGTAGCTGAACTTGAAAGCACCGCCAAAGCCTATAAAAATCGTATTCAATCTGAGAATACCTACTTGAGCACTTGGTGGCTGGTTATGAAAATGAAAAGCTCGACTTTGAAGAAGAAGAAGAAGAGGTTAAGGCGATAACCTTGAGAAGCGGTAAGAAAACCGACGATATTCACATCCCGCAACAATCAGAAGAATCCAAAGAGGATAGTGAAGAAAAAAGCTGAGTTCCCAGCAGAAAAGACATCTCCAAGCGTCCTCACTATTCCACCAGCTTCAGAACCTCCTTCACAAGAACCGCCTATACCATTTCCTCGCCGACTCCAGAAGCAGAAGTTGGATAATGAATATGGTAAGTTCCTAGCAATGCTGAAGCAACTAAACGTCAACATACAGTTTGTAGACCTCATTGCCAAAATGCCAAACTATGCCAAATTCCTCAAACACCTCATATCCAACAAAACTAAATTGGCCGAAGTCGGTACGGTACCTCTCAATGTAGCTTGCTCAGCTACTCTACAAAAACCACTACCATCAAAAGCAATGATCCGGACAGCTTCACTATTCCAGTCACAATTGGTAGCACCTCATTTCCATACTCCCTATGCGATCTAGGTGCCTCCATTAATTTGATGCCCCTCTCCACTTTCAAAAAGCTGGGAATTGGAGAGATGAAAAAGACTAAGATGACCCTACAACTGGTAGATGGTTCGGTAACATACCCAAGCGGAGTGGTGGAGGATGTTATCATTAAAGTGGAGCACTTATACTTCCCATGTGATTTGTCATTCTAGACATCGAAGAGAACTCCACTACACCTCTCATTCTTGGACGACCATTCCTTGCCACAACCGATGTGCACATTTGGGTAGCCCAGGGGAAAATCACCCTTCAAGCTTATAACGAAAAGCTGGAGTTTGCATCAGGAAGATCCCCAGATAACAAATCCAAAGATCTCAAGTTTGTGAGGGATACTCAATCATCATCATCCCCACTTCTGTTTATTACCCTTCCAGACGGCATGTCTATTACAGAGATACCACCACAATCCCGGACGAAGAGCGGGATAAGAAAAAAACATGCCCCGGTGGACTCTCAAAAAAACCATCGAGTCATGCTTTGGATCTACTCCTCAGAACCACCCCCCATGATCGATCTAACGAAAAGGCGTCTAGCTAAAGACGTTAAAGAAGGGCAGCTTTCCGGAGGCAACCCGGACAAACTTATCTTTTATATGGTTTTATGCTGTTTTATTTTCAGGTTTCCCTTTAATTTTATTTTTGCTAACTTTAACCTCGTTTATAGTATGGTTGCTTCTAGTGTCTTATGCAGGTGCAATTTCATGTCTACACCGCAACCAAGCTACGCTACTTGAGGCTGAACTCAAGTGTGGGGGAAGTTCAATACACGCTAGCAAAAAATAATCTCAAGGGAGTACCAGTTTCTTTAACCTGCTTTTATTTAAATAAAATATGCAGAGGAGAATTTATATGCTTAAATGAATATTCGTAAGCTTCGTGTTCTCTCTATTTTATCTAATTACCGAAAAGGCCTTCTGAATCTTTCCTTGTTTTTCTGGTGAACAATGAGGACATTGTTCAATTTAAGTGTGGGGGAGTGTGCCCTTTTCGGTGACATTTTGTGCTTAAATGTTTAATCTTCTCCTTATCATGCGTTTGTCCAATTCAAATATTATGCACCTTTATGTAGGTTGTTCTCTTTAAGAATAAATACTATTATGAATTGGGATAAATGGTACAAAAATGTACAAATTTTTAAAATTTGATTACTTTTGAGGAGCATTTTATGCGGTGTGACCAAATGATCTGCAATGGTGGATTTTATTGCTCAGGGTTTCTTTCTGTTCTCTCTTAGGGATTGCTAAGGGGTACTTTTCTGTTAAAAAAAGAAAGAAAAAATATTTAATAAATAAGGGACTTACGAGACACCATTGGTAACCAATAAGAGAGTTGAGTGTTCTTAAATACAAAGGCTTGATGCCTACATATTATCTTCTCATCTCTTATGCAAAGTGAAACAAATGCTTAATTCTATTTTTCCTTTTGTTTCTCCTCAAATGCCCATTCTTGAGAGAAGTTGGCCATGGTAAAAGTTCTCGGAAGTCACCTAAAAGAAGCATTGAAGTACCTTGGATCATACCCCGAAACTCTAATTTTTATTTTACCCTGAGTACACCTATGCCACCAGTAGGTGATGGATCACACTCCTCTAAAAAGTTTAAGATCATGTACTATTGACTTCTTATCCTACCCTTCATAATAGTATTTGTTAATATTGAGCATTCCCTACTTGTTTGGGTACATGGTTTGCTTGAGGACAAGCAAAAAGGTAAGTGTGGGGGTGTGATAAGTGTCTAAATGAGCATGTTTTATGGGTGTATTTCATGTAGTATATCAGCACTTTTTCTGCTCATTTCTCACTTATCGTATGTTTTTCTCTGGTTTATGTTTTATTGAATATCTCACAAATTTATTGGTTTAAACATGAGGGAAAACCAAGCTAGGAGCAAAGTACACGAAGAGACGAACGCATAGGCGCAGACAGCTCGAAAAATGGAGCCCAAACGAATAATCTAGAGCCAGTCGAAGTTGGAAGAAATAAGTCACGACAACAAATCACAACCGCCTCATATTGGGCGGTTCTACAGGCGGCCACCACAATCACAACCGCCTCATATAGGGCGTTCTACATGCGGCCCCACAATCACAACCGCCTCATATAGGCGGTTCCACAGGGGTTCCTAGGCGGACAAGACTCAAACCGCCTTGTATTATGCGGTTCCACAGGCGGACAACAGGCGGACAAGAGTAAATCGCGCCCGAAACAGTTTTCTTCTTCGCGCGCCGTCTGCAACTACCTTCGCCGACTTCTGCAACTCGCCCCTGTCTCTGCAGCTTATCCATCTACCCCATCACGCGTTGATCTCTTCCCTGCTCAATCAATGAAGCAATCAACTCTCCTCTTCATCTGCAATCAAATTAGTACGGAGCCAAACCTCTATATAAACTCACCACCTTAAACTAAAAAAGCACAGACCACGCACGACGGGAGTCTGAAGAAACCATTCGCTTCCACTTATATTTCCTCCCGTATCACCACATCATTCCACACTCAGCAGTAACAAAAGAAATAGAAGAGCAGCAGTGAGAGGAGAACAGACCAGTTCTTCCTCTGAATTAATGTCAAAATCTACCTGTGTAATCTTCTTATCTCCGTTAATGTCTGAGTAATTTTCTTTTGTATCCTAGGATGGGGGTTTGATTTCTAATATTACGTAAATAATATTATCACCTGTTTCTCTCATTTAACTTGTTTTAATTCCTTTCAACTAATATACTAAATGCTTTGCGCGACAAACGACTGCATTTATTTGGTAACTATCAACATATGATTTTGAGATAGTCTAGGTACCACAAAGGAATTAATCTTGATATTTACACTCGGACTGAGCAGGAAAATATAAAGGCTTTTATTAAGAGTTCGTAACTGACAATTATTAACTCTAATAGGCAATAAATAATGAAACATGGTTATAAATATGTTTAAGTAATTTAGGAAATTCCCCCGCTATCCTAGGATACATTTTCCATCCACATCAATTAATTCACCTTTTTACTTTTTTATTATTTCTGTATTAATTTAACAACAAATCAAGCTTGCCTCGGCTAAACCCCTTTACAGTTTTTAAGTAACTACCAAGACTAGGGTAAATGAACAATCTCCCTGTGGATACGACACTCGTTATACTACTACGACCGGGAATGTTTGCAGCCCGACGTTTATAATTTGAGTTTTTAATTTCTTTCTTTTATGTAAATTACACCTGTTCTAAACCACTCAGAAATAACACTCTGCAACAATAAAGGAAATTAAGTTATTAAGTTATCCTTTGAAACCTTGGTTCTGTGAAACAATTTAAAACGTATTTAAGGCTTAAGTTTATTGAAGTTTAGTACAAAAGGGTTATACATAGTCTATAGAGTGATGGGTGTAAAAATAAAATATTTAGGAGATTAAAGGTAAGTAAGGATACATAAAAGGTTATATTTAAACACCTTATTATATGGGTAATAATTAAGCAAAATAATGTGCCTTGTGAATACTAAATGTAAGAGTTCGATAAGTCTAAGTTAACTATAATATAGTTGTTTCAAGATGAAAAGTAATTTAACATCTTATGTAAGATTATTAGCTGGATGTAATAAAAGTCTTCTGGACTAAAGATAAGATAAATGAGTTAGTAACTCAATTAGGTTATGATTATAATGCGTCTACAACACTATGGTTCCAATATACAAGATGTAGATCTTAATTAAGTTAGGGGAAAAAAAAACTTAATCACAATGGATTATCTAGTAGATATTGATAATAAAATACATAATCATACATTGTGAAATAATAGTATAGTATTATGGGATGAATCCATCATAGGTCATGATACAATGTTTATTCTCAATTAAGAATAAAGGTATTCAGCTTACATTACTATTGGAATTCTTAGATTTATTATATAATGTAAAACATTTGTGTATAAAGGTCTCAAAAGTCTTGAATGTGAGGATTGTGGTTTAAATATGAATAAAGTGGATAGGAGTGGTCAGTTAGCAGGTGTTAATAAGATACATTCCTTGATCTTACCACCTTGGGCTATACAACGTTCTCAGATAACTCAAAGATTATACATAACACATAAGTGAGGGCTTAAAAAACAATTGAGACTTTGAATAAGAGTAAGGAGTTATTTAAGCTTAACTTAGGCTACAAGTGATTGATGATAGATTACCTTTAATATTCTTCAGAGTACTGTTGATTGTTTGCGCAAGTTGACTAGAACTGCTACAGCGTTACCCAGGTACGAATTCTTGTACTTCTTGTTGTGTTTTGGACTCTATGGAATGTTTGTACGATTTCTCGTATTTAGATACTATTGCTGTACGATTTCTCGTACTCCGATTATTTTGCTGAATGTCTTGTGGAATGTTTTGGAAAACGCTAACTGACATAAAGAGGAATTTCTAAAAAGGAATTAGTTGTGTGACTAACTCAGCTTGTGTGACTAACTGAGCCTTGGATGTGAAACTCACTTGGGTATTGGTTCCTTCAATTTGGTTGTTCCATTAGACATTGACTGCATAGGGTTTACGCTTCTGCACTCTGTAGGACTGAGTGTTTCGGTATTGCTCAGAGAAGGTAGTGATCTGGTGGAATTTGGAAAAGGTCAATTTTGGTAATTCTTCTTTTGACTCTGGATATCATTTCATCCATGAGCTGGTTCTTGATGTTTCGACGTGCGCGCGTCTTCAATGGTAACAGTGAGGGGCTGGATATCCCCTGTCCCAGAAAGGGACGTGATAGACAGTGAGGGGCTGTTATCCCCTGTCCAGAAAGGGACGATAGACAGTGAGGGGCTGTATATCCCCTGTCCTAGTGGACGTGATAGACAGTGAGGGGCTGTATATCCCCTGTCCTTGGTGGACGTGGTAGACAGTGAGGGGCTGTATATCCCCTGTCCTTAGTGGACGTGATAAACAGTGAGGGGCTGTATATCCCCTGTCCTAAAAGGACGTGATTGGCGGTGGGGGCCATCTCTTCCAGTTAAAACTATTCCACTCGAGTTCTTGATTCTTGGATCTGTTTTATCATTCCTAGTCTTTTGTGACTATCTGAGTTTTCTACTCCTAATGGGAATTGGGTTTAACTAAGGAAATGGATGTTCACTAACACATGATGTGATTTTGTTTCACTAACTTTACCTTTTCTATCATTTATCTTTTCCTTAACTTGTTATCTTTGGCTTGGTGATTTCAAAGTGCTGTTTCCCTACTTTACTTTCAAGAGTTTAATTTCAAGTTACTGTTTATTTTGAAGAGTTATGTTTAAAAGATTGTTTTGGAGAATTGTACCAGTTCCATTCCAGGGAACTGACTCACCCCTCCCGGGGTGGGCTGCTTGGTTTCATCTTGCAGGTACAAATTGATTTACAGGTGGCCACGAAGAGCATGAGTGATTGGGAGGGGATTAGGTTTATGGAGAGTGAATGTACTTTATATTGTTATCTTAATGTTAAGTTTCTCGAAGTTCAGACCGTAACTTAGTTAATTGTAATGGTTGTAATTGGTTGAGGTTGGTACCGATGGTCTGTAGCACCTTTAGTTTATTTTCCGCTGTGTTTTATTATTATAGGGGTGTTACAGAAAGTGGAATCAGAGCGTAGTTACGCTCTGAACCCGAGAAAATAAGCCGAGTGAAATATTTAGATTATAGGTGCACTTAATTGGGGTAGAATGGGAAGTGAGGATTCCAGTAAGGCACGACTCCTAACCCTTCTTAGATTAGTGAATGATTTCTATACACTTTCTGGTTAGGAATGTCTGTAGAGAATGGCGTGCTGTTGTTCTGTTCGAACATTAAACTACAGTAGAAACATAGGTTGGAATATCATCTATTGAGTATGTTAAGATTTTGGTTGGGATAAAATCATTATTATTAAGCTATTTTCAAAAGCATACTTATGGAGAATACACGGCTAAGAATACAATTTCTTAAGAGCAAGTACACATGCTCCTAGAAACTTTAAAGAATACTTTTGGTTGGAAACAGTATACAAATAGAACTTTAAATAACTAAATAGTATTGATATTATGTGAAAGTACTTCAACTCCTTAAAGTTTGAAAATAAATCTCAAGAATCACTTGGTACAATTGTTGCCTAAAGGTAAGGTTTGGATAAATCTTAAGTCTAGAAAACTATCAGGTTAACAAACACTAGTAGCATACACCCGAAACCCATAAACCACACTAAAACTCTATGTTAACTTTAGAAAGAAAACACATAAACCTAACACCTACGAGGGAAGTGCCTGGTGCGACGAACTCTAGGCTGAAAGTAGTGGGGGTGCACACCCACTTCTAGAAGTTTAGGGGCTAGACAAGCCTGTCATCTAACTGTAAATAATCTTCTACGCAGGTGATGGATTATGTTGAACTTAAGGGGAAGTGGTGGTAAGACGTTACCATCATGGAATCTTAAGCTAGGCATATTTCATACTAGCCACAATGAACAGTTCAAACTCGTATATTAAGATCCAGTACTAAATTCGTGCATGTAAAGAGTTTACCGAGTAAATCTTGGTGAAAAATACTTACCTATGGAGTGAAAACATATGAGTAATAATAAACTAAATATTATTGAGCCTTAAATACTTGGAGTATTGAGTGTCTAGTGAAAAATATGAGAGTTACTTAAAGATTTGGAAATCCTCATGTTTATTAGAAGTCAACCTTATACATAGATAAAATCTTAGAAGTCACACTAAGAGGTGGTATTTACAAAAGCCACCATTGTCTAAGGGGAGTAGTACTAGAGATTACTAAGATAATCATCAGAGAATACTTACAAAACAAACCGTAAGAAAAATAATTACCAAGAGTGAGTGAGTTTTCATTAGACTTGCTCAATTGACTTAAAATTTTATATAGAGTCCCTACCTTAAAATATATATATATATATATATATACTATATAAATTTTAAGATAAAGGAATCAGATTTTTTGAAAAGAACTTCCTAAAATTATGCCTTGGGTGAAAGTTATATAATAAGTAAATTTTATAAAGTAAACACTGAATGGAATCGTTTTAAAATACGATAGTTAATTATAAACAATTGAAAACTTGAAAAGTCACAGAAAATATTTATCTTATAGAGTTTTAACATATGGTTGACTAATAAACCTTTGAAGATAATTTTGGAAGATATTGAGGATTATTAAATAATGATCAGGAATATTATGTTAAACTACTCAAGTACGTTACACCTGGTTTATAGCTTGGTAATATAATTGATATGATAAATGATCATATATGGACCTATAATTCGTATCAGTCATTAAATGAATGGATAATAATCATAAGATAAATTTTATAACCACCAAGGAAATACAAGTACATAACAATCAAGAGATACAGATATATGTAATGATCATAGATAAAATCAACGGTGCAGTAAAATTCACAACAAAGCTGGTTAATAAGGTGTTGAATTCTTTGATTGTGCCGTTAGTAGCGGTACGAGGGCGTACCTTAGCTCTTTTAAGGGGGATATGCTGGCATACTCCTCCTTCGTTATCTCATCCGGATTATGCCTCGTTGCATTGTTAGTAAAGGGAGAACAGTATTAACAGAATGAGAGGTGTTTGTATGTGCTTGGTTTTTACAATATGACACAGTATGTGACTGTTGATTTTCATCATGCTATGTCTTGGTATATCTTGGTTCGTTTTGAGTTTGAGTAATCTCGAGTGGAATGTTGTTATGGAAATGGATGGAAATAAAGGATTGGAATGGTATGGAATTTCATTGGAATTATTATTGTCTCAGCACACCCGAAGCGGCGTGAGTGGTGTGAGTGCCTATTAGTTGATTGTTAAACTTCGAGGCGAAGTTTCTTTTAAGGGGGATATACTGAAATACCCCTAAATTAATTTAGGGGATTTCTTTTATTAAAAATTAAATTATAATATGGAATTATGAATATTAAATTATTATATGGAATTGTGAAATTTATTTTATGGGTTTCTCCTATTTAACCCTAATTATTATACATTATTATATAGTATTATGAATTTAATAATAAGATTTATAAGTCAATAAATCTTGGGAAATTTCTAAACACTCTAAATATTTATAAAGATTTTAGGAAGTGTTGGAACATTGTTTTGAAACATAAAAGTCAATATAAAATTCTAGAAACCTTAATGCTTATTAAGCCTTGCTAGAGTTGACTTTTTGAGAATGGTCAAACCAGGCCATGAAACCTATATATGGAAACCATGAAGATCGATAAAAAGAACGTCAAAAACAGATCATCCTAGCCAAAGTTATGCTAGATTGAAGTTTTAAATAAAAAATTTGAAAGATGCCACGTGTCACTGTGCTGTAACGGGTCACCAACACTTAGCCGATTCTTTCCCTGAATTTCAATAACAGAATTCAGTGTTAGCCCTAACTTTGGACGGCTGTATCTCACTCATCTCTCAATATTTTTCATGCCGTCTTCTTCATTCTCTTCTCAAAACGTCCTCTTTCCAACCATTACTCACACATACCCTAATTCGTTATAATCAGCCAAAATCTGACCTAAAGTTGGCACCTTGCGAAACGTGTTTCCAGAATTCCAGTTTCTCATCGATTTCAGGTAACTTGCGTCGATCATAACTTCTTCGTTACTCATCCAAATTCCATGTTCTTTAGCTCATTTTGAAGAGATCTAATTCCTCTAAAACTTTCATGTTATGGTTTAAGCCAATTCTCAACCGATTGAAGGGAAAGGTGTCTAACGTTTCGGTTTCGCCAGCACATAAAATAATACCGAAACTGTAAGGTAAACTCGTAACTTCTAGCTACAATTTCTTTCTGTGTGATGCGAGTTAGGATTAGTTCTTGCTATCAATACATAGATCTAAGTTTGCTCTTTCCAATGAGCCCTTACTCATAGCCTAACTTGATTTGTACTGCTAGTTATAGATCTTCGAAGTCGGCACCACGAACTGCTCAAAGTTTATATTTTTCCAGATTTCCGATTTCGAAATCACCTAATTCGCACAACTCCGGCGAGTCTCCGATGAAATTGCTCCGATATTGCTGTTCGTAGTCATGTTTCCGATCTAACCCATGTTCTCAATTTAGTCAATTACGTGTTAGATTAGGAGGATTTGTTGGAATTATTTTTGAATCAAAGTTTAAACCCGATATGAACCCTAAGATTCGAATTGATTTCAAAACTTGATGAATACTGCATTATAATTGGGGAAACCGGTCTCAATAGAACCGAAATTCTATTTCGAATCCATATAAACAAGAATCACTCGATTTCGTTCTGTAGATTAGAAGATATTGATGATTTAGTACTCGATTAGGAATCTGAATTCGCTGAAGAACTGGGGTACAGGGGCGTCCGATCTCGTTTTAAAAGATTGGACGGCCGAGATTAGATCGGGCTATAATGATTATTATAAGTTTATAAAATTCCAGTAAATAGTCCTAACTTGTTGGGTTAATTTAAATATCTTCCCGAAGGTATTTTGACTTGAAAGTTTAACCATAGATTCCTTATTTAATCTAGTTATTTTGATGTAATTAATATGGTTTTGGAGTTTTTAAACGTAAGTTATGATTTTTGCAAGTTACGGGTTTTCTAGAATTATTTGGCTAAATTAAAAAGATATTTTTATGAAATAAAATTTTTATAATATGTCTAAAATGTTATAGTTACTTTATATTAAATTTGGGAATTTTTGGGCAATGGTAAAAGGTTTTAAAAATTGTGTTTATGAGTTTTTCATAAGAATAACCTATAATATAAGGTTTTTAATGTAACCAAAATTAAAGTATGGTTTGGTAATTAACTTTTAAGCTGGGGAAATAAGGGAAACTAAATTAACATTTTATAACAGTAAGTTTATAAATGTTTTGGTATTGGCTTTTAAGAGAAGTTAAATTATATACATATATGTATAGATACTTACTTAGTAGAAACTTATATAAATTAAGGAATTTAATTATCCTACATTTTATTTACTATATATATGGGAGTTAATATTTTTAATTAAACTAAGGAATAAATATTATATATTTTACGCGTTTATAAAAAGGGAATTAAGTAGTAACTTAGAGTAAAAAAGGAACTAATTAAATTAACACTTATAATAACTAAATGATTATAAGAGCTAGTATCCTATGATATGGTAAAGAAATACTTAACGAAACATACTTGGAATACAGTTTAAGGTTGTATTAATAAGATAGTTTAAATATGACAGTTACATAGGGAATGTCTTAGTTGATTTCTAGTACGGGTACACTTATATATATTAAATAACAAAGGAAACACTTTTTTAATAAACCATAGGTCGGTTGTAGTTATGCCTAAAAGTTATTAAACATAATTAAATACAATAAACTACATAAATAATGTTTTGAACAAATCCTAGTATATATAAATATATACACATTAACATAAATAAAATTAGATACCTTATAAGAAATATAATACGAAGGAATTAGTAAGTTAAACTAAACCTCTACATAATACTAATGGGAGAATATTATATGAGGTGGTATTAGATTATAGTTATGTATTAGGCTTAAGGGTTACCTTTGAGTTTCCAAGGTTTATATAAACCATATTAAAATGCATGTATAGTATTATTTGTCAATAACCAGGATGTAAATCTAAAATTGGGGTTAAGAAATTAATAAGTTAAAACTTAGGAAAAATTGTGATTAGTTTACATAAAATGTTGCACAAATAGATCTTATTCTATAATTAATGATAAACAAATGTAATACGATTACATCTAAATATTCTTAGTATATATAACCATAATAAAATAAGTAAAATACTTTTACATCTAAATGTGAGGTGGATTCGTAAGTCTACATTTAATCATTTCTTAACATTTATGGTAGTGAAATATAACTTAATGTTTTAAGATAGAATCATTATAAGGATTATGATATATTCTATATTAAACGATGATTTGGAAATTTATCTAAACAATTATCCTTAAGTTTCTTAGGATTAGATAAGTCATATAAAATACATTTATTACTAGTATTCAGGGGTGAGTATACAATTAAGTGGGGTATTTAGTAGTAGAGTTTATAGGAGGTTTATAGATAGGAATTTGATACTTAAAACCTTTGAACCTTTTTATTAGATAAAACTAAGTTACATAAGATATTATATTGATATACTTTACGGTAATGGGAAATAATGATATGTTGTTTTGAATATAAAATATGAGAATTTTCATAATGGTTCATCTTATTAAATAATTAACAATTTCACTTGCGAACCAGAATTTAATTCTTTGATAAATACTGTTCTATGTAGATATATTGTCATCCTAAATACAATAAAGGAAATTAATTTATTAAGTTATTCCTTTAAACCTTAGGTTCCGTGAAACAATTTAAAACGTATTTAAGGCTTAAGTTTATTGAAGTTTAGTACAAAAGGTTATACATAGTCTATAGAGTGAATGGGTGTAAAATAAAATATTTAGGAGATTAAAGGTAAGTAAGGATACATAAAAGGTTATATTTAAACACCTATTATATAGGTAATAATTAAGCAAATATTGTGCCTTGTGAATACTAAATGTAAGAGTTCGATAAGTCTAAGTTAACTATAATATAGTTGTTTCAAGATGAAAAGTAATTTAACATCTTATGTCAAGATTATTAGCTGGATGTAATAAAAAGTCTTTCTGGACTAAAGATAAGATAAATGAGTTAGTAACTCAATTAGGTTATGATATAATGCGTCTACAACACTATGGTTCCAATATACAAGATATAGATCTTAATTAAGTTAGGGGGAAAAACTTAATCACAATGGATTATCTAGTAGATATTGATAAAATAAATAATCATTACATTGTGAAATAATAGTATAGTATATAGGATGAATCCATGATAGGTCATGATACAATGTTTATTCTAAATTAAGAATAAAGGTATTCAGCTTAAGATTACTATTGGAATTCTTAGATTTAATTATATAATGTAAACACATTTGTGTTATAAAGGTCTCAAAAGTCTTGAATGTGAGGATTGTGGTTAAATATGAATAAAGTGGATATGAGTGGTCAGTTAGCAGGTGTTAATAAGATATATTCCTTGATCTTACCACCTGGGGCTATACAACGTTCTCAGATAACTCAAAGATTATACATAACACATAAGTGAGGGCTTAAAAGACAATTGAGACTTTGGAATAAGAATAAGGAGTTTATTTAAGCTTAACATAGGCTACAAGTGATTGATGATAGACTACCTTTAATATTCTTCAGAGTACTGTTGATTGTTTGCGCAAGTTGACTAGAACTGCTACAGCGTTACCCAGGTACGATTTCTCGTACTCAGCTTGTTGTGTTTTGGACTCTATGGAAAGTTTTGTACGATTCTCGTATTCAAATACTATTGTTGTACGATTTCTCGTACTCTGATATTTTTGCTCATTGTCTTGTGGAATGTTTTGGAAAACGGTAACTGACTTAAAGAGGAATTTCTATAAAAAGGAATTGGTTGTGTGACTAACTCAGCTTGTGTGACTAACTGAGCCTTGGATGTGAAACTCACTTGGGTATTGGTTCCTTCTATTTGGTTGTTCCATTAGACATTGACTGCTTAGGGTTTACGCTTCTGCACTCTGTAGGACTAAGTATTTTGGTATTGCTCTGAGTAGTTAGTGATCTGGTGGGAATTTGGGAAAGCTCAATTTTGGTAATTCTTCTTTTGACTCTGGATATCATTTCATCCATGAGCTGGTTCTTGATGTTTTGACGTGCGCGCGTCTTCAATGGTAACAGTGAGGGGCTGTATATCCCTGTCCAGAAAGGGACGTGATAGACAGTGAGGGGCTGTATATCCCTGTCCCAGAAAGAGACGTGATAGACAGTGAGGGGCTGTATATCCCCTGTCCTTAGTGGACGTGATAGACAGTGAGGGGTTGTATATCCCCTGTGCTTGGTGGACGTGGTAGACAGTGAGGGGCTGTATATCCCCTGTCCTTAGTGGACGTGATAAACAGTGAGGGGCTGTATATCCCCTGTCCTAAAAGGACGTGATTGGCGCTGGGGGCCATCTCTCCCAATTGAAACTATTCCACTCGAGTCTTGGTTCTTGGATCTGTTTTATCATTCTTAGTCCTTTGTGACTATCTGAGTTTCTACTCCTAATGGGAATTGGGTTTAACTAAGGAAATGGATGTTCACTAACACATGATGTGATTTTGTTTCACTAACTTTACCTTTTCTATCATTTATCTTTATCCTTAACTTGTTATCTTTGGCTTGGTGATTTTAAAGTGCCTTGTTTCCCTGCTTACTTTCAAGAGTTTAATTCAAGTTACTGTTTATTTTGAAGAGTTATGTTTTAAAGATTGTTTTGGAGAATTGTACCAGTTCCATTCCAGGGAACTGACTCACCCCTCCCGGGGTGGGCTGCTTGGTTTCATCTTGCAGGTACAAATGATTTACAGGTGGCCACGAAGAGCATGAGTGATTGGGATGGGATTAGGTTTATGGAGAGTGAATGTACTTTATTATTGTTATGTTAATGTTAAGTTTTCTTGAAGTTCAGACCGTAACTTAGTTAATTGTAATGGTTGTAATTGGTGAGGTTGGTACCGGGTGTTTGGAGCCCGATGGTCTGTAGCACGTTTAGTTTATTTCCGCTGTTGTTTTATTATTATAGGGGTGTTACAATTATAACACAAACTTTAGGTTACAAAAAATTATAAACAAAATACTATGTATTATAACCTATATGTAGCTTATGATAATATATGTGGTAAATATGTAAATAAGGAAACTTGTGTAGCTGGAAAAAAAAATAAACAAACAGCCTAACGGCCTGTTCGGTATTTGCAAAATAAAAACTATATGTTATAATGAATTCATGGAATAAAATGTTATAATATATAGTATGTATAGCATTATGTAATATATGTGGCAAGATAGTAGTATTATAAGGAAATAGTGTGTTGGGAAAATAAAATTCAAAACAGACCTATGGTCTGATTGTAATTTCCGAAAATAATAAACCATATGTTATACCTACAATAAAGTTTTAAATGATATAATATATAGTGTATATGACATGTTATAAAATATGTGGTGAGAATGTAATTATAAGAAGTTTTAATGTGTTGGAAAACAATTAAGAAAAATCCCTAGGGGCTGTTCGTAATTTTGGGGAAATATAACCATAGGTTATACAAATTATAAAGTTGAAATGATAGATAATAAAGCATATGTTACATTATATAATATGTTGTGAAATTGTAATAAATGAAAAATATATAGTATGAAGAAATGAAGTATAAAAACATGTGCCATTCAGAAATATATATACATACATATAGTTATTAATAAAACTATATGTTATGTTTATTACTAAGCCAAAATGTTATAGCATATAATATGTATAACATTATGATAAATATGTGGTTATATTGTAATAATGGAAAAATGTGGGGAATAGATGAAATCATATTTATAATATGTATGCCTTGCGACAAATAATAAGGTTTTAAAAACTATGTATTATAATGTTTAAATGAGATATAAAATATCATATCATATGGGTATAATATATAAGTGTAACATTGTATGATTTTATGTGGTCAAAACATAGTTATAAAAAAACTATATACTAAAACGCATGTATAACATGCAAGAAATGAAGTTTTTAAACTATGGATTACAATGATATAATACTATAGATATTATATAGTATTATGTGATTAAATGAAACCATTGTCGTTAATAATATTCACATGAAATAATGTGACAATTAATGGAGAAATAGAATTATAAACTAAGGTTAGTGTTTAAATAAACCTTAGGAAATTATAATACATGTCATGAAATGTTACGTAATATTAGACGAAGTTCTTAATATAAATTGCATAATGTAATGCAACAAATGAAAATAATCATCTTTTAAGATGATAACAATGTGTGACATATAATATAAGTGTATAATTCATGAAATATAAGTATATAAGTGTATATATATGTAATCTGTAAGCATATATAAAGATATATACATATTGGATTATATGGTATAGTTGTTGAACTATATAATATAGTGCATGCATACATGCAAATATATATATATGACTAAATCAAATAAAAACAACACATATAAATATATATATTTAAAAACCGAATATATATAAGTGTATACAATATGGTTTATGTCATGAAATAATAAATGATAAGTGTAATGACATTAGTATGAATATATACTATAAGTCATATAATTACAAATCAGAGTATAGTTTATTAAGATGAATTATGTGATGTGTAATATATGGTACAATATTAAATGGTTAAATAATAATGCCAAACAACGTTGAAATACCCGTGAATTTTGGCGTAGGACTAAATTAGCATATAGTCGAGAATGTTATTGGTAAATTAATACAGGCCATATAGAGCATATATATATAGATATAATTTACGTTCGTTGCAAACAACTTTATTATGTTCAAGAATACAAATTGATTTACTTCTTCCTAAAAATTTTTCCTCTTTCTAACTTAATTATTCAGTATTATATATTTATTTCTTTATCTAATTATTTATATAATCCTTCTCATCCTTCACTAACGATAAGTTAGCCTTCTTTTATTTTACTCAACCAAATAGTATTTATTATCTCTCTAATCCTGAATCTAGATCCTTCCAAGAACTTTAACGTTATTTGATTACTCAGTTTTCAGATTAATATTATTGTGGTAATTATTTTACAAACTACTTCTCAATCTCTCTCCTTTTAAATCAAATGTATATGTTAATTTATTTCCTACTTTTTATGTTATTTATTCCCTATTTAACTTCACGACCTTCTTCATCTTCAATACGCCGTCTCTACGCTCCCTCCTTCTTCAAGCTTCCAACCCCTCTTAATTCACGTTCTTGTTTTCCTCGTCGCTGTTAGGCCGCTTCTCTAGCGCCGGTTCGGGTAGAAGGGTAAGGGGAAACCATTGGTAAGGTTAGATAGTTAATTCTTTGGCATTTGAGTAGTTCCTTGATTGTGTTTCTGCTTACAATTCTAGACACCGAATTCCCTGACGAACGCTACTGCTAAACTTGCTGAGTGATTCCGTGGCTGTGAGCGTATCCAGTAAGTAAATGTTGTGTCAACATTCTTTACCTCTATGTTTTTGCGAATTAACGGTGGTGGATTGGTTTGGATGTGTGGTTTGATATTGCGAAAGTTTGGGAATTGTTTTTCCCTTGTATTATGGTGAAAATGTTTTGAAAAGGGTTGAATCAACGTTTTGGGAGACTTTCTTTGAATTGGTTATTGGATTGTTGGTACCTCTTGGTGCTCCGTGTATATTGTTGGTGCCTTATTGGTGCTCCGTGAAAACTATTGGTACTAAGTACCCCATGGATATTCTTATTACTTTTGCCTGCAGACATTACTTGCAGTTAAGCTCTAATGATCTACTCCTTTGGGTCATAAGTTACCTTATGGGGGGTGTGCACACTTAAGGACGTTAGAGTGAGGATTGGGATTCTAATTGTTGCGACCCGATTTGGGGGTCGTCCGTGTAAACCATTGATTTGATCTTGAAAGTTCTCCCCCGGACTGGTTTTGTGTTTGATATTTGGAATTGGTGTTGTGATTTACGTTTCTGCACAAGTATTGTTTTGTAAGGCAAAATGGGTTTCCAAACGTATTTTACAGGTTGAGGCAATGTTTACTCAGTTTTGTTGATTTGCGCGATCCCTTCGCGTTTTCTATTGTTGTTTTATGATCGCAGGTACTCATGGCTGAATTGGGGGGGTGGGACACGCTATCACATAGCTTAGGATGACTGGATAATTACTGCACTTAATTTCGAGTTGAGTTATGTTTTTGGAATTGTTATGTTTACAAGTTTTGGAAATGTTTTGGTATTAGGTTAGTAGTTTAAAGCCTGAGCACTCTTCGTTAGAGTGTGGCGGTAACGCCTTTTGGATTTTGCTATTCCGCTGCTATTTGGTCGAAATGTTTTACTGGAATTGTCTCTCTAAGGAGTCTTGGTTATGATGGAGATTTACTTTTTGTATTAGAGATCTTTTGATGGTATTTTTGTTATCATTTGAGGTACTAAGTTATTGGAAGGATTCTTCTTTGGTTGTTGAGTTTTTATGGTTATTTTTTATGTTAATTTGGTTCTGTTTTCGCTGGAAAAGATGCTCATCAGGACCTGTCCGAACGTCCGTCCGGACATCCATGTTCGGACAGGCCCCGAAAGTTTAAGAAGTTCTCTGTTTTGACGTGTCCGAACTTTGGTCCTTACATCAATGTTCGGACACGCCGCGTAAGAAATCTCGGACTTTTGAAACTCACTTGTGTCCGAACTTCAAAGTCCGGACACAAGTTCGGACGCCTTTGGTTTCAGCCTTTTCAACTTTCGACTTGTGTCCGAACTTCAATGTCCGGACACAAGTTCGGACAGATGGTTTTCCGCAGGTTCCACATCTCGGCTTGTGTCCGAACATCCCATGTCCGGACACAAGTTCGGACCAAGCTTGTTTTGCATTTTTAGGATTCGTTTGGAGTCCGTTTTTGAAGCCGTTTTCACCGTTAGATTTGTAATTTAATAACCTATGTTTTAAGGTAAAATCCAGGGTGTTACAACGTAGTGTACGAGCATAAAATGCGATGCGAATTAACGTTGCATGTATACATGCAACTATATACTATAAATGTATACTCGTACACCTAACCGGAACGGTTAAATTAATACCTAAGTATGAACGTGAATATATGTTCACATACTCGTGAATAAAAAGAATAAATCCTAATATTTGAATACGCTACATCTAAGGCATTTTTATAACCGACTCATGTAAAATGAACCCGGGCATTGGTAATTATTACGTACTACGACTGACGAGTTCGTATAACGATACCTTAACAAATAACCGTTGAAATCCGGGGAAATAATGTCGGGATTACTTGTGCTGTTCTGTAACAACACTACCGCTAATACCGTCCAATCTCCTTATACAATCCAGATTCACGCAGCGGATACTTACATACTCAGCGGTGGGTGATACACTGCCGTTAGTCACCCACGTGACTAACAAGGCTACTACTACTACATACAACATCGGTCTGATGGACCGGAATCCCGAGTACTACACATCTACAAACATACTGCATTTATCAATCAAATACTACAACGCTCCATTCAACACTTTACTCCTTCACAATACCATACAATACAATATACATAACCGAGTTTACTAGGTTCCAAATACAAATACAACGCTTCCTTCAATTTCATACATACTCATCACGAATCTATCCACTACCCATTCCTCACAAAGTACTTACTTCCTAAGTACAAGGGTGTACTACTTAGTACACCTCTACATTCTACTTCTACTATCCGAGTGTAGCCACCGGTCTCTTACCTTGACCATATCCGCTTCGGGTACCTGCACACTAAAAACGTTCCCCCTAGGGGGTCAGCTTTCACTGCATATGATAACCACATACTCCGCGTACTAGTGAGGGTATGCCGACCACTTGGTCGAATACATACGATTGATTTCATTCAAACATACAAGCATACATGCTCTTATACATAATATTACAATAAATTACGCAAGGAATACATACATACACGTCAATACACACTCTTCAATACATACATGGTAACCCATACAAGCCATTAGATACATTCTTACCTTTCCGAGATCCGCAGTACACAATACATATACAATACATACGCAATACATACACAATACACCATCCTTGTTAGCTCATGTTGGTCCACCCGGGTTAATCGGGTGGAGATTACTCTTTTACTCGTTCCACAGTACTTACGCATACATACTCATACTCATACATACTTAGTTACTTACTCTTACTCATGTTAAGTCGTCGGGACCTCCGGCCTAGGGACTACTCCATCCCACCACCGGGATTTACTTGACTCACCAATCCGGGATGCTACCCATTTAAGGGGTTTGGGCCGCGGACCAGTTTAAGAGTCAGGAATCGGATCCAACCTCTTGTGTCTCCTCATCCTCACGCGTGGCCGAAGCTATATCGGACTTCTACTCATTCCAATTGATTCCTTACTTATGTTAGGAGTTAGGTAGTTAGGAATTAGTAGAAGTCACACATCCAAGCCACATACACATTACATTGTTCATATACACATCCATACACAATACAATACAATATACAAGTACACTACGAGATACACATACACTTCATCATTATTCATATATTTCATGAATTATATAAACTAGTGTTCAAGACAATACATATCAAGAACAACATAAGCCACGCACAGGTAAGTGCAATATAGTCCGATTCATGCATTTATCTTATTTAGGTGATCAAATAAGCACACAAATAGGGGTAACCAGATTAGGATACAGGGCATGAAGAAATCATACCTTTTTACCGGAATTTACTTTATCGGGTGCTCCCTTGTTCCCTTGGTTCCCTCTTGTCCCTTGATTCTTATCCACGAACCAATGACTACATGTCAAATTGTTCAATTAATACTGAGCATTACAATGCATACATAACTACTACTCCCGTACTTACCCCGTCGTCCCATTGTTTCGGTTTAACTTAATGTTCATATACTTACAATTCTCTTACTTAATTCTCCAACTCGGTTATACCTTTAATGACCCTTAAACATCATTAATTAAGTATTTAATTTCTTATACTAACATTACCATTCATTACCTTTCCTTAAAAGCCATTTAATAAGCTTAATTTTACAATTTTTGGTTGGTCCGGGACCTTGTCCGGGTCTTAAGTCCCGGACCAACATGTGGTCATACTCCTCGGCCTGTTTTCAATTATGGTCCGGGACCTTATACATAAGGTAAGTCCCGGACCCAAGGCTCTGTAAAATCTCGAACGAAATTTTAATTTGGTCCGGGTCCTTGCACATAAGTCAAGTCCCGAACCCATACTTGTTGAAACTCTCGGCCTATTTTGATGGGGTGGTCCGGGTCCTTGTATGGGACTTAAGTCCCGGACCACCCTCTGTCATCAACCCTCGGTCTGTTTTAATATGCTGGTCCGGGACTTAGTCCTAGACTTAAGTCCCGGACCCTGCTAAACTTTCTACAGATTTTAAGTTTTCAAAATCTGTTACAATCCAAACTTTGCCTAATTAAATTCCCATTGTTCCTACACTTAATCCCACATGTTTAAGAACCTAATTAAGCTCCTAAACATGCTCAAATCCATTACCAACTCATCACTCCTTTTCATACTAATTCACACACCAATTCTCCACACTTTCCTTTCAACACTTACACAAATCCTTCCTAGTTTTGGTTTGCTACAGATTTTAGTTCCTACTTCCCCCATGCATATCCTCATCTCCTAATGCCATTTCCAAGGCCTACAATGCATTGCCTTACCTCTTCAAGTTCAACACTCTTTTTACTATGTCTTACATATAAGTTCTCCTAGTTTCTCCAACACCTTTCAACAACTCTTGCTACAGATTTTTACCTTCTTATTTCTCATACTACAACTACCATTCCATAATTACCAAACATCTCTATTAACTCCAATACACACTTTGGTTCTCTCATTCACCAAGTCATCCATAAATGCACATATTCCTACCAAAATTTTGCCATAGTTTACCTACAATTTTAACTTCTCCACATACACACTTTTTCATCAAATTCATTCCTAATCTAGCCAAACCACAAGGGTTCTACCAGCACACAAAGCTATACAATTCCATCTCCACACATCAATACTCCGTCAAACATCAATACCAATATTCATACATAATATACTTGGCTCTAAGGCCTACAATTTACTTACTAGTTCCCAAATACTCAAAACTCCATAAACTTCAATACTAATGCAATAGTTTAGGTTCTTTTATTTGTTTACCCATTCCCATTACTCTAATGCAATAGAATTTAACATTAGGAAGGAGCTCTTACCTTGAGCTTATTTTTCCTTCAATTCCTTTTTCAATTCTCCTCTTCCTCTCTTTCTTGCACAAATCGGTTTTGTGGGGAATGGAGTTGCCAACTCCATTCCCATCACCCAAAGCATACAAAACAAGTATAATTAATATACTAACCCTTAGATTTATACTAACTCATTGAGATGTTTTAAACAAATTTCTAGGGTTTACCTTTTGAAACTTTTAGGAGGGGTTTTAGCCCTTGGTTCAAGAAGGTGAATCCACCACCATTGCAAGGTTGATATTGTGCTCAAAAGAGAGAGAGAAAATGGAGTGTTACAATGGCAAAAATCGGCTACCAAAGGAGATGAAGAAAACTTAAGGTTCTCATGGAGATTTTTACCTTAATGGAGAGAGGGGACTCCAAGCTACACATTGATGCTATTTTCTTCACCAATGGGGTATACCCACGAAAACGAACTTCCTCATTTTTGGATTTTGAAAAGAGAGAAGTGTAGAGGATGATGAGGGGATTACAAATATGTAATTATTTTTGCATTCGAAGCTCACATGAGGGTAGAGCATGGAGAAGAAGAGAGAGCTTCCATTGTTGTAGAGGGGAGCTCAAAATCGCAGCAAGGATGGAGGAAGAAGAGAGGGAGTACGATGGGGAAGAAAGAAATGGGAGAGAGAGAAGAAAAAGTAAGGAAAGAGAGTGTTCTTTTTACTTTTTGTATTCTTTTTCTTTCTTTATTTATTTCTTGTGTGTGAGAGGGAAGGGGGATCGGCTGATACACAACCCTTTGGGGTTTTAAAAATTTTATTTACAATAGTGGACACACTAGTTTGGTTTATTTATGCTTTTACCCCACAACTTCCCGTTTTTGACAGTTTTTACTATTTTCTCGTTTTATTGGTTTTATTGGCTCTAGACCTTCACTGATGGTTATTAATGACTATTTGGTTGACCAAAATTGGTACGAGTCTATTTGACCCGCTTAAAGACGCGTTTTCTCGGTTTCCTCGAAAAACGCGCTTTAAGGTCCGTTTGTGTTTATGATCCGTTTTAAGGATCCGTTTTCTTCGGGACTTGTTCCCTCATGATTACTTAGGTCTTATTAAGCCTTTAGAATCCTTATAATTCGCTAACCAAGGTCTCATGCCTCCTATGGTCAGTTAACGCTTATTTAGCGTTTTTCGCTTTTTAAGCGTTTCCTTATTTCTTTTGGATTTATTTTCCCTTACCAATATTTCTTAATCATTATTAGGCTCTTAAATACCTATTAGGATAAATTAATCGCCATATTTAAGGTCGGGGTATTTCATGTTCGGATTTACCGAGCTTAGATAGGTCATGTGGATTGACGTATGTTATGTTTGACATTTAGACCGAGTCACCGACGAAGGTGCTTGACGAGCTAGTGGTCTACTGCGCAACCTAGGTCTTTGGTGAATGGTATGTAAAGGGGTCTGATCTGAGATGTCCTGAGGGATTCCTCGGGCTCAGATATGTGTATTGGTTAACGTGTGTGACGCATGTATGTTTGTGTATGAATGTATTGTGATTATGTTATGTGATGTTTAATTATTTAAATTCCCGCATCATTTAATTGTGTGTGAACGTCCTTTGGGACTAATACTACGTCGACTATAGATCAACTTATATAAACATACAAATACGTTCTAAGTGATGTGATTGGAGTTATCTAATTGTAACACAACTAACATTACCATTATGTATGTAATAATCTAAGTCAAGTACTTAGGTACGAGACGACATTGTCGGTCTCTAGGGCACAACACTAACATGTATATGGCCTAGATGACATCTAGGCATGCGTAAGACCCTTAGGGCGGCTAAGTGATAAGTGAACTCTTTATAACCTAAAACTACACCTTCGGTATTCGACTAACAAATTAAACATATAATTGAACTTTGGTAGAGGAGAATAAGCCCAGGTTAGTCTCGGACTAACTGGCTGCGCAGAGAGATCTCTTGAGTATTTTTCCTGGATCGGGATTAGACTCAAATGATGCCACGAGCCTACATAGATCGTTGGTCAGTTCGTACCATTATTGGTACTCGGCCTTTGGCCCCAAACTAAATGACGCCTTTTAGGCAAAGAGGAAGACCCGAGATCCTTTATCTTTGGCCGCAGTGCACTAGCGATGGTGCCACCAGGACGACTGTCCATAATAAAATTCAAATACGGGTTGTCCTAACTTGACACCCACTGACATTTGTGATGTGATGTAATGAGGACCCGGGGGGTTTTGTGATTAACTAAATAACCAGACCGTTACTGATGGCTACATGTTTATTGATGTTTTGACTTATTGTGTTGTGTGACAAACTTAATAACGACGACCATGACTATTAAGTGACCAATAGGGTCCATGCCTAGCATACTCAACGTTTATCGCTGAGCCTTTATGGCATATGAAATACCCCGAACTTAATTAGGGTGATTAAATTACTCTAATACGATATTTGAGGGCCTAATAGTGCCTAAGTAATTTTGGTAAAAAGAATAAATCCAAAAGAAACAAGAAAAACGCTTAAAAAGTGAAAACGCTAAATTGAGCGTTATGTGACCGTAAGAGAAATACAACCTTAAAAAGGGTATTTGATGGATTTTAGAGGCTTAATAATGCCTAAATAATATATGAGAACAATTCCTGAAGAAAACGGATCTAAATAATGTATTAAAACGCTAATAAAGCTTTAGCGCACGAGGAAACCCAAAAAACGTGACTTTAAGTGGTCAAACGAACCCGTAAAATTATAGTTCATCAAATAACTATAAATAAACATTAATGGGAGCTTAATAGCCATTAAAAATAAAGAAACGAGAAAATTCCGGAAAATGGGCCCGGTTAGTGAATAGTGCTAAACCGAGTAAATAAACAAGCGTTTTCTGTAAAAGACGAAAAACGCCCCAGCTGGTACAGATATAGTGGGCCAGTTTTAATTAATAGGGCAGCCCCCACTCACACTAATAAGCTAGAAATAAAAGAAAAGAAAGAAAAGAAAAGAGGAAAAGTAGAAAAAGGTAGAAAAACTCTCTCTCCTCTCATTTCTTTCCTCACCCACGTACTGCTCCCCTTCTTTCTTCTTCCTCTGCCACATCCTCCCTCTTCCTCTATGGTTGCTAGGTGATTTTGAAAACCTCCATGGCCACTCCATCTTCTTCTTCATGCTCTAGCCACATACAAGCTCCAAATGCAAAATAAAATACATATTCCTCTTCCCCTTCTCAAGCTCTACACTTCTCTCTCTTTTTGAAATTCAAAAATGATGAAGTTCATTTCCATGGGTATTCCCCATTGGTGAAGGAAATGGAATTTTTATGGAGCTTGGAGTCCCCTCTCTCATCTAAGGTAAAAAAGTTCAAAGATAATTCATTTTTCCCCTCCTCCTTACCTTAGCCAATTTTGCGCATATTGATACCTTGTTCTTTCTTTGTTTGAGCACTTCTCCAAGCCTTAAATGGTGGTGGAAATTTCCCACTTGATTCAAGAGTTGAAAAACCATCCAAAACACTCCAAAGGTAAAACCCTAACTTTGAGCTTTAAGCCCCTCCATTGAATTTGAGTGATTATAAGGGTTAGAAGATTAATTAAATGCATTTTAGTGTTTCTTGGGTGTTGGGATGGAGTTTGGAAACTCCATACCCATTTGACCGATTTTGACCAAGAAGAGGAGATGAGAAGCTTGGAAACAAAGAATGGAGAAATAAGGTAATTGAGTTACCCTAATGTTATTTTGAATGCTTTAGGATTTGGGATGGGTTAAATGAATTAATGAACCTAAAATATGTGTGATAGTGTGCTTGGTTGAGAATTGGTAGATTTGTGAGTTAATTGTGAATTAAAGGCCTTGGAGCCATGCACTTTATGTTTGGTGCTTATGTTGTTGTTGATGGGATTTTGAGGATATATTATGCTCTGGTAGGACCCTTCATGGGTGTGGCTAGATTAGGATTGGAAGTGGTGGAAATTGATGAATGTGAGTATGTTAAGTTTATGGGGAAACTATGGAAAATTTTTGGTAGAAAAATAAGTGTTTTAAGATGACTTAGTGTGTTGGAGAACCTAGGTGTTTGTAGTGTTGTTGAGAGTCGAGTGATAGCCTTGAAATGGCATTTGGAGAACTAGAGGGAAGGAGGTAAAAATCTGTAGCAAATAGGCATTGAAATGCATTGGAAAAACTAGGAATGAGTTAGTGTGCAAGACTTTGGAAACAAGGGTTGTACTTGGGTTTAGTTAGTGCAATTGTCTAGGAATGAATTGGTATGGCCAAAAGGAGTTAGAACAAAGTGCAAAGTTCTAAGGGAGGTTAGAAAATGTACAAGTGTGCAAAAACTGTAACCAGAAGATGTAAACTAGTGAAAATTGAGCTAGGATTTGAGTAGGGATTTGACTAATGATTTGAAGAGGTTTAGAGCATGTTTTAGGGTGTTTAAACATGTAGGAAGCATGTGGAAAGATTGGGAAATGATTAGGGGTGAATTAGGGGTTGAAAACTGATGGGAAACTGTGAATTTTGACAGTTCCAGGGGTGGTCTGGGTTTGCAAATCGGTACGCAAACCCGAACCATAGCAAAAACATGGCAGAGAGTCTTCCCAGGGGGTGGTCCGGGTTTGTAAACCCGAACATAAACCCGGACCACATAGAAAAAGTGGCAGAAACGTATTTCAGAGATTGGTCCGGGTTTGTAGACCCGGACACAAACCCGGACCATGCCAAAATTGCATCAGAATGTGTTTTTAAGGTGTCTAATGATGGGGAAGTGATTGGTATTGGTTTTAGGTGATGTTTAGGAGTTGTTTGGTGACCTTTAAAGGTCCTAAGAAGTGTAGACAAGTTTGGGAAGTGATTAAGCAAGTTGTGAGTTTAAGAGCACATAAGTAAACCAAGATAACGGGATAACGGGGTAGGTACGGGAGTAGCATTTATGTACGTACCGTAACACCTTAATATTAATTGAAACCTTTGACATGTAATTAGTGGTTCAAGGGTAAGACTAGAGGAACATGTGTGACCCGAGGAACGTGAGAACACCCGTTAAAGATAACCCCGGTGAAAGGTATGATTTCCTCATGCTCTGTATCCTAACCTGGTTACCCCGATTTGTGTGCTTGTTTGATTGTGTGATCACCTAACAAGATAAATGCACGAATCGGATTTTGTGTACTCTCTTGTGTTTGTATGGTATTGTTGTTGCTGGATTGTATTCTTTTAACTAAAGTTTGTATAATTCATGAAATGTGAATTGTGAATGAGTTGCTTGATTATGATTGTGTATGGTAGTGCGACTCATAGTTGAGTCTTGTTGAGTAGAGACTCGTAGAGAGTCAAGTGCGAACTAATAAAAGGTGGAAACACACTACAACTATCGAACCAATACACGGTAACATAAACCTACGAATTCACTTGAACGTGAGAAAGTATACGGGATTAGTAACCTCCCTATAACGGTTAGAGAACCGGATTGAGTTAACCCACACAATAATTAATAGTGGAAGTAATTGAGAAACCTCTACCTAGAGGATTTATAATTATTCAATATATGAACCTTGAGAAAGTAAAGTAAGATAAGGGACCACCAAACCCCTTAGAAGTATAGTCGAACCCCAATGAGAGGAACCGACTAAAATGAACAATGTCACGAACATGAGAGTATTCCATAAGTCGAGTAAAACCCTAAACCTTAGAATACTAGACATTGAGAATTCCCTAAGCCAATAGACGTTATCGAGAGAGATACCTCTAGGCTGATCCTTGAGATTGAGAAATGACTCTGAGAGTGGAGTTTTGGGAATTTGAGTAGTCCGGTAGAGAACTGGACATTTGTGAACTTGAGGAACTAAATGCATAGCTCCTTTTGTATTTGTGATCCCGGTGGTGGGTCTTGTGTATGACCCTGCCCGGAGGTCATGGTAAAGACTTAAAAGATGCCTTTGAGTATTGAGTGTCGATTTGGGAACTTGAGTATTGAGTATGTGAGTATTGAGAAATGAGTTGTGACTTGAGAATTTGAGGTGAGTGAAGAATAGAGTTGAGCATTGTAGAACTTGCTGAGCTTGTGAGTAAGAGTACCCAAGAGAGTGGGTAAGACAATGATAAATTAAGTAAGGCATAGTGAGGTGGGAACCTTCAAGCCTAAGTTAGAGTATATTGAACTAACCCCTTGATGTGTGTGTTAGTGTTGGGTTCAATGCTGAACCTTGATTGTGTGAATGTACATATATAATGTATGTTGTATGCATGCTGTTTGAAATAAAATGAATCGCATGCTCTCGACCAAATAGTCGGCATACCCTCGCTAGTACGCGGGGTATACGAAAGTCATATGCAGCAATTTTGCTGAGCCCCTTGGGGCCCCATTTTTATTTTCCAGGTACACTGAAGCCGATCACCATTCGAGAGTAGGACGGGGTTGCTAAGTAAGCATGGGTAGTAATTAGTGAAGGTTGTAATTATTGAAGTGTTGAATGGTAAGCCGAATTGTTACCGGCAACTTGATGATTGTAGAAACTCGGTATAGTGTATAATGGTTATTGTATTTGTGTATTAAGGAGTTGAAGTTGTATTTGCTTTGAGTATTGATCAAGGAATGGATTGTATAGTTTGTAGTGCTCGGTATATAAGACCCATCAGACCGATATTGTATTTGTGTGTCGTAATTGAGTTGGATTGGCCTAGTTAGTCACGTGGGTGACTAACGACATTGTTTCATCCAGTTGTGTTGAAATTTCCGCTGTGTTGTTGTCGGTATTTGTGACGGGTTAGGGGATGATGGTGTGATTACCGGTAGGGGTGTTACAACATATGTGCAGGTGATGACTACCGTTGAAGCCAAAGAGTGGGACCCGGGTAGTTAGGATTTCATTTACCGCTCGAGTCTTCGTATTGTATAGGATGAATATTAGTTAATGAATTAGTAATGTTGTATATAGTCGGGAATACCTAGATGCTCACTTGTCATTAAAATTATCTTTGGTTAGATTGATGTATAGGTTAGTATCTTGTTATCACTGCTGTAACACCCCTGCTGGTAATCACACCATTAACTCCTAACCCGTCTCCATTATCGATACACAAGCAGCTGAAATCCAAACTACAACCGGGGGTGATACAATGCCGTTAGTCACCCACGTGACTAACAAGGCCAATCTAAACACAAATACAACAACAAATACAATATCGGTCTGATGGGTCTTATACCGAGTACACTATACAAAATGATACATCTCACTCCCATATCAATTCTCAACCCAAATACAACCTTCAATCCCATGCTATACAAGACCATCACCATTTAACGCTATACCGAGTATCCACAATTCCCAACATTATTAATGACCTTTCGGTCTTACAATTCCACAGTACAACCATACAAATGATTAACAACTACCCTTGCTTAATCACAACCCCGTCCTACTCTCGAACGGCGATCGGCTACAAGCCCTATACAATTCACTACTCTCTTTATTTCACTCCTAGCTATCCAAGCCTAGCTGTCTGTCTCTTACTGTGATCATGTCCACTTCGGGTACCTACACACTAAAAACGTTCCCCCTAGGGGGTCAGCTTACGCTGAATATGACTTCCGCATACCCCGCGTACTAGCGAGGGTACGCCGACTAATTGGTCGAGAGAATGCGGTTAATTTTAATTCAAACAACATGCAAGGCAACAATACATTATATATGTATATTGGCACATTCCCAGTTCAACATTGAACACAAACACTAACACACACATCAAGAGGTTAGTTTCGTTTGTTGTATAATTAGGCTTCGAGGGTTATACCTCACTATGCCTCAATTCATTCCACACTGTCACCCACTCAATCGGGTTACACTTATTCAAATTCTCTTACTCTCAGTCTCTAACTCAATACTCTAATTACAACTCAAGTCTCAACTCGAAACTCAATACTCACGTGCTCAATTCACAATACTCAATACTCAACACTCAAGGTCTCAATCAATACTCAACACACAAAGGCAACTCAATCCAACAAGCAAAAAGTTCACAATCACCAACCAAGGTTTGACTTCAATCAAACTTCACAATGGGTTCGCCCAATTAGCATCCGGGTTAATCGGATGTCATTATCCCGATACTCAAGGTCATCAACTCAAGTCCAAGTCATTCCTAACCAATTTTCTTCTCTTGCCAATACTCAATGTTAAGTCGGTATGACCTCCGGGCAGGGATAAGGCTATCCCACCACCGGGCTCAAAGTTGGCTCACTTAACCAGGTTGCTACCCATTTAAGGGGTTGTGAAATACCCAGAAAATTCCAAGCTAGGAATAATATTGTATATGGTATGGGTAGCATGTCTGTGGTTAGTTAAAGTGGCCCAGGGAATTAATCTTTCTCCTTAAAGTGTTTCTGAATATTGGTAACGTTTTGCCTTAATGGATTTAATTATATTTCGAATGCTATATGATATGGTATTATTTCTCTCCTAATTTCTCTAAGTTAATTAAACTTCAAATTACTATTCTAGAGTATTCTTTCCAACTTATTTTAAGTATTCAGAGTTCAAATTCTATTTGACTACTCAAAATATTATTCTGTTAACTCTCCTTTTTCTTCTCTCAGTAATTATACTACTGGTGTTTTCTTTTATTCTTTTAACGGGTTGTTCTTTTCCTTTGTTAAACCTTTAAATTATTTACAAACATCTCTCCTCTTTCTAAATAATTTCTTTCCAAATAAATGTCTATTAATTGACTTCTTGATTTTGTTCTCGTTCTACTTTATTCTTTCCAGGATTACTTCACCAATTTTCTTTTACTGATCTCCCTAATTTATCGAGATCTATCCTTTTGAGATATTTTAAATTCCAAGAGTTAGAACTCTTTCTTAATTATTTTATTTGTATTTCCTTTTAGCATAAATCCTTAATTAGTTATTCTCTTTTTTATTATACAAATAATTCTATTTAAGGGTTCATTTCTCTTCACTATTCTCCATCCTCAATATGCCGTTCCTGCGTTTACACTCTGCCCTTTTATTTTCACGCTCTCTCTCTTCAAACCCTTGGAGAACTCTCGCTAGTTCCGTCGAAGTCCGATTAGCTCCCTGGTGTCCAGTTGGTAGATTGTCGGGTAATGTATTCTACTTAGTTGTTTAGTTATCTACTCATTGGTCGATGAATTATGATTGCTGATTTTTGGTTATCTAGACGCCGATTACATCGACGAGTGCTATCATTAGTCCGGAGCAGTTGGGCTCTTAAGGGATTTGGTTGTTCCAGGTAAATTCTATGCTCAATGATTGTTTGACTGATGTTTTGTAAAAGAATTGGAAAAGGTTCCGCTGTGTTTTGTGAGTTATCGATTGTGGTTTGAGGATTTGGAGTTGATTCCCACGTTTTGGAATTGAGGAATTGGTTTGAGATTGTGGTATTTCGATTATGGTTTTTGGGAGTCTTTCACAGGTTGTATTCTATTGTTTGGGAGCCCATAGGTGCTCCCCATTATTATTATTTGCGCTGCACACATTGTTGCAGTTAAGCTCTATGATCTACTCTATGTTACTACTGTTTCATAGGGGGTGTGCACACTTAAGGACTTAGGGTGAGGTGGTTGATTGACGGTCCCATAGGTGACTTTCCTGGAATTGTTGTTTGGGGTCCCAGAAGGGACCCCGTGTTCGGAATTGTGGTTATCTCCTGTTGAAAGCTCCCTGCTGTGGTTTCGGTATTGTTATGTTTTCTGGAAATTCATCAACTTTTCAGTAAAACCTTCTCATCTGTTTACTAAAGGCAAACGAGTTCTAAAATGTATTTTACAGGTTGAGGTGGAATTTACTCAGTTTTTCTGATTTGTGCGATCCTTTCTGTGTTTTGTCTATGTTTTATGATCGCAGGTATGGATGACAAATTATGGGGATCGGGACGACGAATCACATAGTTTAGGGACTACCAATAATTGAGGCGATGCTTTGAATTTCAGTGATTAAGAGATGTTGTGTTGTTCTCAAAGTTTTATACATTGAATGTTTATTTTGCTTCCGCCTAACTTGAAGTTAACTTTGTTTTTAAGTGTTAATTGGTTCATCAGCCTGAGCACCCATGGGAATTGGGTGTGGCGGTAATGCCCTGGACGTTTTGAGATCCGCTGCCGTGTTAAAGGTTATGTTCATTTGAGTTTTGGTTAAACGAATTTATTGGCAATTATGAATTGGTTTTATTTGAGATTGAGCTTCGTATTGAGTATTTGATAATGAATTTATCTGTTCAAGAGATCCTCATGTTGTTAGTGAGTTTTACATGAGAGTTTCTAATGGTTTTTGGTTTCTATTTACATTTTGAAAGCTGCACTTAAGGACCTGTCCGAACGTCCGTCCGGACATCAATGTTCGGACAGGCCCCGAAAGTTTCATGGTTTTTCATCGTTTGGTTGTGTCCGAACATCTGTCCGAACTTCTATGTTCGGACAACATGCAACGACAGGCTCAGCGAGACAATGTACCTGAGGACTACATGAAGAGGATTGCCCACTTGAAGCCGACTGCATTCAAGGGGGAGGAGGACCCAGTACTGCTAGAGGATTGGCTGCGTGAGTTTGACAAGATCTTTGAGGCAGTCAACTACCCTGCTGATAGCAGAGTCAACGCCGCTATTTATTACTTCAAGAGCGAGGCTGACATCTGGTGGTCTGCCAACAAGGATGCGCTTCTGGCGGGACCTAACTTTGGATGGGAGGCACTGAAGGAGGCCATACGAAGGCGATTCTACCCCGAGCATGTCCGGATGCAGAAATACCTGGAGTTCTCTGAGCTCAAACAGCAGGCCCGGAGTGTGAAAGAGTATCACTCCATGTTCCTAGTGCTGGCGAGGTTCGCGCCGACGATGGTCCCGGACGAGGCGTCGAAGGTGCAGAGATTTGTGGGGGGACTCAACTGGAGTCTCCAGGAGGCTTTGAGCGTGCTGACGATACCCACCCTCCAGGAAGCATATGGAAAGGCTGCTAACCTGTATAGGGTGCAGCAGAAGAGGAGGGAGGTACAGGCGGGCCAGAAGAGGAAGATGGAGGACGGGGAAGAATCCCGGAGTCGAGACGATCGACATCAGAGGCCCCATCAGGACAAGAGATGGAGGCCTGACATAGGTGATGGGAGGAGGTTCGATGTGAACCAGAGGAATGACCAGAGGCGGAATGATAGGCCCCAGGGGCAGGCTCAGAGAGTAGAATACGGGCGTAGCAGGCATTTCCACTGCAGGAGATGCCACAAGGATCACCCGGGGAAGGACTGTGAAGGAAACCTGGTAGATGCTTCCGGTGTGGCAAGAAGGGCCACAGAGCTTTGGAGAGCTTCCAGGATCCCCAGGGAGGCATCCAGCAGAAGGGAAATGGCGGAGACCGGACCTATAGAACAGTAGACCCCCAGTCTCGAGGTAGAGATCAGCACCATGGCCAGAGTCAGCGAGGGGATGCGCCCCAGCGTGGTAATGGTGGGGGTGGAAACGGGGGAAACTGAGGTCCAGGGGAGAACCGAGACAACAGTAGAGCTCCTGGGAGGATCAATGTTATGAGCCGGGCTGAGGCGGTGGCCGAAGCAGAGGTATTAGCAGGTACCTTTTCTGTTCATGGTACTTCTGCCCGTGTTTTGTTCGATACTGGAGCTTCATATTCCTTCATTGAAACTGGGTCTTGAAACTTGTCAGACTTCTACCATAGCAGTATCTATACCCTCGGGGCAGGTCATCTCTTGTAATCATGTATTTTTGGATGTGGGGGTAGACATTAAGGGGGATACTTTTGTAACTGACCTGATCCAGTTCGTCCTCCCCGACTTCGATATCATTTTGGGGATGGACTGGCTAAGCAAGTATAAGGGGAAGATCGATTGTGGAGAGTAGAATATCAACCTGAGAGGGCCAGCAGGCCGAAGAGTCTCCTACAGTAGCGTGGAGAAGAAACCGGGAGTAAAGATAGTTTCAGCTATGACAATTCTCTCCCAAGTGAAGAAGGGTCAGCAGGCATACCTTTGCCATGTCCAGGATCTGAGCCGAGCGCCGAGCCCATTAGAAGAGATTCAGGTGGTGAATGAGTTCCCTGACGTCTTTCCAGATGAGATTGCTGGTATGACGCCAGACAGGGAGGTGGAGTTCAGCGTCGACCTTGTGCCAGGAGCAGCGCCTAACTCCAAGGCCCCATACCGTTTTGCGCCATCAGAGTTGAAGGAACTGAAAGTCCAATTGGAGGAGTTACTGGAGAAGGGATACATTCGCCCGAGTGTATCGCCGTGGGGAGCTCCTGTCTTGTTCGTGAAGGAGAAGGATGAGAGCATGAGGCTGTGCATAGACTACCGGGAGCTGAACCAGATCACTGTGAAGAACCGGTATCCCTTGCCCAGAATCGACGACCTCTTCGACCAGCTTTAGGGTGCAGGAGTCTTCTCCAAGATAGACCTGAGGTCGGGATTCCACCAGCTACATGTTGCAGATAAGGATATTTTGAAGACTGCTTTCAGGACCAGATATGGGCATTTTGAGTTTCTGGTGATGCCCTTTGGATTGACGAATGCGCCGGCAGTCTTCATGGACCTCATGAACCGGATCTTTAATCCCTATTTAGACCGGTTTCTGGTGGTTTTTATAGACGACATCCTCATCTTCTCCAGGGATGAGGAAGAGCACGAGGAGCATCTGAGATCAGTCTTGCAGATTTTGAGAGAGCAGCAGCTTTACGCCAAGCTAACTAAGTGTGACTTTTGGTTGGATCGAGGGGCATTCCTAGGCCACATCGTCACCAAGGAAGGAATCTCAGTGGATCCGGCCAAGATCCAAGCAGTGAAAGAGTGGCCAAGACCGAGCAATCTGATTGAGGTTCGTAGCTTCTTGGGTCTAGCGGGGTACTACAGAAGATTCGTGAAGGATTTCTCAAAGATACCTAGACCCCTTACAAACCTCATGAATAAGGTAACCAAGTTTCAGTGGGATGATGACTGTAAGAATGCGTTTCAGATATTGAAGGAAAGGTTGACCACAGCCCCAGTATTGACCTTGCCTTCGGGGATAGACGGATTTGAGGTTTTCAGCGATGCTTCCAAGTATGGCTTGGGATGTGTCTTGATGCTGCATGGGAAAGTCATAGCCTACGCATCGAGACAGCTGAAGGAGTACGAGACCAGATACCCGACGCACGACCTAGAGCTTACAGCGGTAGTCTTCGCCCTAAAGATTTGGAGGCACCACTTGTACGGTGTTTCCTACAAGATCTACACCGACCACAAAAGCCTAAAGTACATCTTCAATCAGAAGGAACTAAATATGAGGCAAAGGACATGGTTGGAGCTGATCAAAGATTATGATCTGGAGATTTTATATCATGAGGGGAAGTCTAACCTAGTGGTCGATGCTCTGAGTAGGAAGAAAAGCCATTCTGTGAATTCGATGTGGGTTCTTCTAGACGAGTTAGTTTTGATTTCGAGAAGCTGAATTTGGAGGCGATGAAGGCGGGAGGAGCAGAGCGCGAGGTGAGGTTGTACCACATGAGTGTCTCTTCCGACATCTATGGGGAGATACTCAAAGGACAGCCTGGTGATGCGAAGCTGGAGTGCATCAAGGAAAAGATGAAGGAAGGGAAAGCTGAGGGGTTTGAGACCCACAGTGACAGCAGTCTGAGGTTTAAAGGTCGATGGTGTGTACCTCAGGGGTGCTTGGAGGTAAAGGAGAGACTGATGAGGGACGCTCATAATACTCCTTACTCAGTTCATCCTGGCGGTGATAAGTTGTATAAGGACCTAAAGAAGATGTTTTGGTGGCCCAAGATGAAGAGGGAAGTTGCAGAGTTTATGTCGAAGTGCCTTACCTGTCAGAAGGTCAAATTCGAGCACAAGAGGATGTGAGGTTTATTCCAGCCATTGGAGGTCCCAAAGTGGAAGTGGGACTCCATTTCCATGGACTTCGTGATGGGTTTACCACCGGTGAAGGGAGGAGTCAATCAGATTTAGGTGATAGTGGACCGACTTACTAAGTCTACACGGTTCATACCCATGAAGAAGACGTGGTCCATGAGCCAGATGGTGGATGCTTACATTAGAAATGTGGTGCGATATCATGGAGTACCTGAGACCATCATTTCAGACAGAGACTCGAGGTTCTTAGCCCATTTCTGGCAACAATTTCAGAAGGCGAAGTGCACCAAGTTGAAGTTGAGCACTGCGTTTCATCTAGCCACTGATGGTCAGACAGAGAGAACCATCCAGACCTTAGAGGACATGCTTCAAGCATGTGTGATGGACTCGTGGGCTGATATGCTACATCTGATAGAGTTTTCATATAACAACAGTTACCACGCCAGCATCAAGATGGCTCTTTATGAAGCTTTGTATGGGAGGAAGTGTAGGACGCCATTATATTGGAGTGACATTAGTGAGACTGTTGTTTTGGAACCTCAGTTGATTGAAGAGACTATGGAGCAAGTCCGGATGATCCAGAGACTAATGAAGGCAGCCCAGGACAGGCAAAAGTCCTACGCCGATCTCAAGCGCAGACCAGTTGAGTTCGAGGTGGGAGATAGGGTTTTCTTGAAGGTATCTCCGGTGAGAGGGGTGACCAGGTTCGGGAAGAAAGGGAAGCTCAGTCCCAAGTTCGTTGGACCCTATGAGATCTTAGAGAGGGTTGGGGAGGTGGCATACCGACTAGCGCTTCCTTGTGAGCTGGAGAAAGTTCACAACGTTTTCCATGTGTCCCAGCTGAAGCGGTATGTTCCCGACCCTTCGCATGTGTTGCAGCCAGAGGACTTGGAGCTAGAGCAGCATCTATCCTAGGAGGAGTATCCCATTAGAGTGATGGACACTAAGACCAGGGAGACACGATCAAGGTCCATCCGTATGGTCAAAGTCTTATGGTCTAATCATGGTACCGAAGAGGCTACGTGGGAGGTAGAGGAGGAAATGAGGAAGAGGTACCCACAGCTCTTTGATCAGGTAACCGCTCAAGTCAGTAATTCGTTTAGCAGTTTGTCGCCTTATGGATAAGTTTTAGCTTCGAGGGCGAAGCTTTCTTTTAAGGGGGATGAGATGAAATACCCAGAAAATTCCAAGCTAGGAATAATATAGTATATGGTATGGGTAGCATGTCTGAGGTTAGTTAAGGTGGCCCAGGGAATTAATCTTTCTCCTTAAAGTGTTTCTGAATATTGGTAACGTTTTGCCTTAATGGATTTAATTATATTTCGAATGCTATATGATATGGTATTATTTCTCTCTCCTAATTTCTCTAAGTTAATTAACTTCAAATTACTATTCTAGAGTATTCTTTCCAACTTATTTTAAGTATTCAGAGTTCAAATTCTATTTGACTACTCAAAATATTATTCTGTTAACTCTCCTTTTTCTTCTCTCAGTAATTATATTACTGGTGTTTTCTTTTATTTTTTTAACGGGTTGTTCTTTTCCTTTGTTAAACCTTTAAATTATTTACAAACATCTCTCCTCTTTTCTAAATTACTTCATTCCAAATAAATGTTTATTAATTGACTTCTTGACTTTGTTCTCGTTCCGCTTTATTCTTTCCAGGATTACTTCACCAATTTTCTTTTACTGATCTCCCTGATTTATCGAGATCTATCCTTTTGAGATATTTTAAATTCCAAGAGTTAGAACTCTTTCTTAATTATTTTATTTGTATTTCCTTTTAGCATAAATCCTTAATTAGTTATTCTCTTTTTATTATACAAATAATTCTATTTAAGGGTTGATTTCTCTTCACTATTCTCCATCCTCAATACGCCGTTCTTGCGTTTACACTCTGCTTTTTTATTTTCACGCTCTCTCTCTTCAAACCCTTGGAGAATTCTCGCTAGTTCCGTCGAAGTCCGATTAATTCCTTGGTGTCCAGTTGGTAGATTGTCGGGTAATGTATTCTACTTAGTTGTTTAGTTATCTACTCGTTGCTCGATGAATTATGATTGCTGATTTTTGGTTATCTAGACGCCGATTACATCGACGAGTGCGATCATTCGTCCGTAGCAGTTGGGCTCTTGAGGGATTTGGTTGTTCCAGGTAAATTCTATGCTCAATGATTGTTTGACTGATGTTTTGTAAAAGAATTGGAAAAGGTTCCGCTGTGTTTTGGGAGTTATCGATTGTGGTTTGAGGATTTGGAGTTGATTCCCACGTTTTGGAATTGAGGAATTGGTATGAGATTGTGGTATTTCGATTATGGTTTTTGGGAGTCTTTCACAGGTTGTATTCTATTGTTTGGGAGCCCATAGGTGCTCCCCATTATTATTATTTGCGCTGCACACATTGTTGCAGTTAAGCTCTATGATCTACTCTATGTTTCTGTTGTTTCATTGGGGGTGTGCACACTTAAGGACTTAGGATGAGGTGGTTGATTGACGGTCCCATAGGTGACTGTCCTGGAATTGTTGTTTGGGGTCCCATAGGTGACCCCGTGTTCGGAATTATGGTTATCTCCTGTTGAAAGCTCCCTACTGTGGTTTCGGTATAGTTATGTTTTCTGGAAATTCATCAACTGTTCAGTAAAACCTTCTCATCTGTTAATTAAAGGCAAATGAGTTCTAAAATGTATTTTACAGGTTGAGGTGGAATTTACTCAGTTTTTCTGATTTGTGCGATCCTTTCTGTGTTTTGTCTATGTTTTATGATCGTAGGTATGGATGACTAATTATGGGGAATGAGACGACGAATCACATAGTTTAGGGACTACGAATAATTGAGGCGATGCTTTGAATTTCAGTGATTAAGAGATGTTGGGTTGTTCTCCGAGTTCTATACATTGAATGTTTATTTTGCTTCCGCGTAACTTGAAGTTAACTTTGTTTTTAAGTGTTAATTGGTTTATCAGCCTGAGCACCCATGGGAATTGGGTGTGGCGGTAATGCCCTGGACGTTTTGAGATCCGCTATCGTGTTAAAGGTTATGTTCATTTGAGTTTTGGTTAAACGAATTTATTGGCAATTATGAATTGGTATTATTTGAGTTTGAGCTTCGTATTGAGTATTTGATAATGAATTTATCTGTTCAAGAGATCCTCATGTTGTTAGTGAGTTTCACATGAGAGTTTCTAATGTTTTTTGGTTTCTGTTTACATTTTTAAAGCTGCCCTTAAGGACCTGTCCGAACGTCCGTCCGGACATCAATGTTCGGACAGGCCCTGAAAGTTTCAAGGTTTTTCATCGTTTGGCTGTGTCCGAACATCTGTCCGAACTTCTATGTTCGGACAGCATGCGGGGACGGGTTCAGCTTGCAAGTCACGACCTATGTCCGAACTTGCAAGTTCGGACCAATGTTCGGACCACGTAAGGATTTTTTCCGAAGATTTGAAACTCGACTTGTGTCCGAACTTCGAAGTCCGGACACAACTTCGGACGTTTGGTTTTCCGCAGTCTTTTCTGCTTCGGCTTGTGTCCGAACTTACCCTGTCCGGACACAAGTTCGGACCTACTCTGTTTTGCCCTTTTAGAACTCGTTTGAAGTCCGTTTTTAACGTCGTTTGCGCCGTTAGATTTATATTTTCATAAGCTATGTTTTGAGGTAGAAATCCAGGGTGTTATAAGGTGGTATCAGAGCTTGGTTTTCGAAATAAGATAAAACCTGAGTAAACTGGATTAAAAATTTGGGGATAAGCCGTTTGAGGAAGTTATGATGGATTATGTGTTATTCTGTGAGCTGTTGAGTTATATTGGACATCTTGGTGTGATGTTTGAAGATTATACAAGGATTTTGTTTACTATCCAATTGTTGAATTGTATCATACTTATTATTGTTATATCTGAATTATCTACCCGTGGATTGGGGTAGTGAGATTGTAGTATAACTAGAAGGGATTGTTATGGGGGATTTAAGAGCCTTGAAATTTTTGACTCATAATTAGGAGTCCACTTTGAGAAGGGTAGACTGGCAGACCGACTGAATTTCTCCTACAATACCCGAAGTCGAAGTAGAAGGACTATCATGGCAGCCAACGACCCGATGAGACAGCTTCAGAAGCTTGCCTTGAACTTGGGCCAGATCATGCAGCGACAGGCTCAGCGAGACAATGTACCTAAGGACTACACGAAGAGGATTGCCCACTTGAAGCCGACTGCATTCAAGGGGTAGGAGGACCCAGTACTGCTAGAGGATTGGCTGCGTGAGTTTGAGAAGATCTTTGAGGCGGTCAACTGCCCTGCTGATAGCAGAGTCAATGCCGCTGTTTATTACTTCAAGAGTGAGGCTGACATCTGGTGGTCTGCCAACAAGGAAAGGCTTCTGGCGGGACCTTACTTTCGATGGGAGGCACTGTAGGAGGCCATGCGAAGGCGATTCTACCCCGAGCATGTCCGGATGAAGAAATACCTGGAGTTCTCTGAGCTCAAACAGTAGGCCCGGAGTGTGAAAGAGTATCACTCCAAGTTCCTAGAGCTGGCGAGGTTCGCGCCGACGATGGTCCCGGACGAGGCGTCGAAGGTGCAGAGATTTGTGGGGGGACTCAACTGGAGTCTCCAGGAGGCTTTGAGCGTGCTGACGATACCCACCCTCCAGGAAGCATATGGAAAGGCTGCTAACCTGTATAGGGTGTAGCAGAAGAGGATGGAGGTACAGGAGGGCCAGAAGAGGAAGATGGAGGACGGGGAAGAATCCCGGAGTCGAGACGATCGATATCAGAGGCCCCATCAGGACAGATGGAGGCCTACATAGGTGAGAGGAGGAAGTGGTTCGATGGGCCTCAGGTGATGGAGGAGTCGATGTGAACCAGAGGAAATGACGGAGGCGGAATGATACGGCCCCAGGTAGGCTCAGATAAGAGCAGAGTACGGGCGTAGCAGGCACTTCCACTGCAGGAGAATGCCACAAGGATCACCGGGAAGGACTGTGAAGGAAACCTGGTGGCATGCTTCCGGTGTGGCAAGAAGGGCCACAAGCTTGGATGCTTCCAGGATCCCCAGGAGGCAAGCCAGCAAAGGGAATGGCGGAGACCGGACCTACAGACCAGTAGACCCCCAGTCTCGAGGTAGAGATCAGCACCAGGGCCAGAATCAGCGAGGGGATGCTCCCCAGCGTGGCAAGGCGGGTGGAAACGGGGCAACCGAGGTCCAGGGGAGAACCGAGACACAGTAGAGCTCCTGGGAGGATCAATGTATGAGCCGCCGAGGCGGATGCCCGAAGCTTGAGGTGTTAGCAGGTACCTTTTCTGTTCTATGTACTTCTGCCCGTGTTTTGTTCGATCTGGAGCTTCATATTCCTTATTTCTGAGAAATTTGTTAAGAAACTGGTCTAGAAACTTGTAGACTTCTACCATAGCAGTATCTATACCCTCGGGGCGGGTCATCTCTGTAATCATGTATTGAAGGATGTGGGGGTAGACATTAAGGGGGAAACTTTTGTAACTGACCTGATCCAGTTCGTCCTCCCCGACTCGTATCATTTGGGATGACTGGCTAAGCAAGTGTGGAAGAAATCGATTGTGGAGAGCAGAAGATCATCCTGAGAGACCAGCGGGCCGAAGAGTCTCCTAAGTAGTGGAGAAGAAACCGGGAGTAAATAGTTTTTCAGCTATGTCAATTCTCTCCCAAGTGAAGAAGGGACAGCAGGCATCCTTTGCCATGTCCAGGATCTGAGCCGAGCGCCGAGCCCATTAGAAGAAGATTCGGGTGGTGAATGAGTTCCCTGACGTCTTTTCCAGATGAGATTCTGGGTATGAGCCAGACAGGGAGGTGGAGTTCACGTCGACCCTTGTGCAGGACAGCGCCTATCTCCAAGGCCCCATCCGTAGGCGCCATCAGAGTTGAAGGAACTGAAAGTCCAATTGGAGGAGTTACTGGAGAGGATACATTCGCCCGAGTGTATCGCCATGGGAGCTCCTGTCTTGTTTGTGAAAAAAGATGGGAGCATGAGGCTGTGCATAGACTACCGGGAGCTGAACCAGATCACTGTGAAGAACCGGTATCCCTTGCCCAGAATCGACGACCTCTTCGACCAGCTTCAGGGTGCAGGAGTCTTCTCCAATAGACCTGAGGTCGGGATACCACCAGCTACGTGTTGCAGAGAAGGATATCCCGAAGACTGCTTTCAGGACCAGATATGGGCATTTGAGTTTCGGTGATGCCCTTTGGATTGACGAATGCGCCGGCGTTCTTCATGGACCTCATGAACCGGACTTTAATCCCTTTTAGACCTTTTGGGTGGTTTTTTATATAGACGACATCCTCATCTACTCAGGGATTGAGGAAGAGCACGAGGAGCATCTGAGATCAGTCTTGCAGATTTTGAGAGAGCAGCAGCTTTACACCAAGCTAACTAAGTGTGACTTTTGGTTGGATTGAGTGGCACTCCTAGGCACACGTCACCAAAGAAGGAATATCAGTGGATCGGCCAAGATCCAAGCAGTGAAAGAGTGGCCAAGACCGAGCCTCTGACAGAGGTTCATAGCTTCTTAGGTCTAGCGGGGTACTATAGAAGATTCGTGAGGATTTCTCAAAGATAGCTAGACCCCTTACAAACCTCATGAAGAAGTAACCAAGTTTCAGTGGGATGATGACTGTGAAAAGGCGTTTCAGATATTGAAAAGGTTACCGCAGCCCCAGTATTGACTTTGCCTGGGGACAGACGGATTTGAGGTTTTCAGCGATGCTTCCAAGTATGGCTTGGGTATGTGTCTTGATTGCAGCATGGAAAGTCATAGCCTACGCATCGAGACAACCGAAGGAGTACAGACAATACCCGACGCACGACCTAGCTTACAGCGGTAGTCTTCGCCCTGAGATTGGAGGCACCACTGTACGGTTTTCCTGCAAGATCTACACGACCACAAAAGCCTAAAGTACTCTTCACTCGAAGGAACTAAATTATGAGGCAAAGGAGATGTTGGAGCTGATCAAAGATTATGATCTGGAGATTTTAGATCAGAGGGGAAGTCTAACTAGTGGCCGATGCTCTGATTAGGAAAAAAAGCGTTCTGCTGCGAATTCGATGTGGGTTCTTCCAGAGTTAGTTGATTCGAGAAGCTGAATGTGGAGGTGATGGAGGCGGGAGGAAGCAAGCGCGAGGTGAGGTACCACATGATTGGTCTCTTCCGAGACATCTATGGGAGATACTCAAGGACAGCCTGGTGTGCGAAGCTGGAGCGCATTATTGAAAAGATGATAGAAGGAAAGGGGAGGAGGTTCGAGACCCATAGTGACGGCAGTCCGAGGTTAGAGGTCGATGGTGCTTACCTCAGGGGTGCGTGGAGGTAAAGGAGAACTGATGAAGGAGGCTCATAATACTCCTTACTCAGTTCATCCTGGCGGTGATAAGTAGTATAAGGACCTAAAGAAGATGTTTGGTGGCCCATGATGAAGAGGGAAGTTGCAGAGTTTGTGTCGAGTGCCTACCTGTCAGAAGGTCAAATTCGAGCACAAGAGGATGGGAGGTTTATTGCAGCCATTGGAGGTCCCAATGAAAGTGGGACCATTTCATGGACTTCGATACTGGAGCTTCATATTCCTTCATGAAACTGGGTCTAGAAACTTGTCAGACTTCTACCATAGCAGTATCTATACCCTCGGGGCAGGTCATCTCTGTAATCATGTATTTTAGGATATTGGGGTATACCTTAAGGGGGATACTTTTGTAACTGACCTGATCCAGTTCGTCCCCCCGACTTCGATATATCTTTTGGGGATGGACTGGCTAAGCAAGTATAAGGGGAAGATCGATGTGGAGAGTAGATATCATCCTGAGAGGGCCAGCAGGCCGAAGAGTCTCCTACAGTAGCGTGGAGAAAGAAACCGGGAGTAAAGATAGTTTTAGCTATGACATTCTCTCCCAAGTGAAGAAGTGTCAGCAGGCAACCTTTGCATGTCCAGGATCTGAGCCGAGCGCCGAGCCCATTAGAAGAGATTCAGGTGGTGAATGAGTTCCCTGACGTCTTTCCAGATGAGATTGCTGGTATGACGCCAGACAGGGAGGTGAGTCAGCGTCGACCTTGTGCCAGGAGCACGCCTAACTCCAAGGCCCATACCGTTTTGCGCCATCAGAGTTTGAAGGAACTGAAAGTCCAATTGGAGGAGTTACTGGAGAAGGGATACATTCGCCGAGTGTATCGCGTGGGGAGCTCCTGTCTTGTTCGTGAAGGAGAAGGATGAGCATGAGGCTGTGCATAGACTACCGGGAGCTGAACCAGATCACTTGTGAAGAACGGTATCCCTTGCCCAGAATCGACGACCTCTTCGACCAGCTTAGGGTGCAGGAGTCTTCTCCAAGATAGACCTGAGGTCGGATTCCCCCAGCTACGTGTTGCAGAGAAGGATATTTTGAAGACTGCTTTCAGGACCAGATATGGGATTTTGAGTTTTCTGGTGATGCCCTTTGGATTGACGAATGCGCCGGCAGCTTCATGACCTCATGAAACGGATCTTTAATCCCTATTTAGACCGGTTTTGGTGGTTTTTTATAGACGACACTCCTCATCTCTCCAGGGATGAGGAAGAGCACGAGGAGCATCTGAGATCAGTCTTGCAGATTTTGACAGAGCAGCAGCTTTACGCCAAGCTAACTAAGTGTGACTTTTTGGTTGGATCGAGTGGCATTCTAGGCCACATCGTCACCAAGGAAGGAATCTCAGTGGATCCGGCCAAGATCCAAGCAGTGACAAGAGTGGCCAAGACCGAGCAATCTGACAGAGGTTCTAGCTTCTTGGGTCTAGCGGGTACTACAGAAGATTCGTGAAGGATTTCTCAAAGATAGCTAGACCCCTTACAAACCTCATGAAAAGGTAACTGAAAAGTATAAATTAGTCCCTCGCAGTGAATAGAACAGTAATTTGTCTCTTACCTCTCACGAATGAATAGAACACCCAGGATTATAGTGGTTCAGCCAATAATCTGGCCTACATCCACTTCTAGACAATTTCTTTATTCATTTCTTTAGCGTTACAGCACTAGAGAGCTTTCTAGAGGTTTCTCTCTCTTCTGATGTTGTGTCCCTCGCAAATGAGCTCCTTTATCTCTATTTATAGACTTTTTCTAGGGTTCCTAGGCTTGCCAACCTGTCATATCTTACCAGGTTGTCACTATAAATATCTTATCCTGATTTCTACATCTTCTTCCCTAGCTATCCGACCGGGCACAGGCGCCCGGTCACCATCTACTTCTTTTCTTAGTTACTTGACTGGCCGGAGACGACCGGTCACTATCTTGGCTTACTTTGCAGTTTCAACGACCGGTCACAGACGATCGGTCATTTCCTTACACTTGCTTCATACTTTGCGCCCGGTCATGGCCGACCGGTCGCTGCACGCTCTTTCTTCACTCCCTCTTCTGGGTGTGGACTTTTGATGTTACCTTAGCCTCTTCACGCCTTTAGTACTTGTCTATATTTTCTCCTCTTCAGCGCCCGGTCATGGAATGCCCGGCCGCAGAGCATGAGGCACGGGATGTGGCGCCCGGTTTATGAGGTTTAGATCCCGATCCAAGGGTCGGGCAGGGGGCCCGGACTTGATGCTTGACACCCAAACTATAGTCTGAACATGATCTTGAAGGAAGCCCGGGGTCTTGGTCGGGGCCTGGGATCTAGGCTGTCTTGGTTCTTCTGTCTCGTCATATTTTGCCCTCTTCATCAGTCCCACAAGTTCTACTTTTTGGACTTAAAAAGTGGAACTTACAAAAAAGAAGATAAAAATTGCATGCCTTCTACTCCCTTCTCCTATCTCCTAGTCCCACAAGTTCTTTTTCTTTAGTTTTTACAAAGGAAAATGAACTTACAAAAAGTTGGTACAATTGGTACAATCAAAAGTCCCACAAGTGTTTTTCCGCTGAATCTGACAAATTGGAAATTTGGGACATAAATCTTCGATAATATATCTTGATGGATGAATCCCCTGATGTTCTGATATACAATATGTAGGAATGCCAGAAGTCCGGAAGTCCATAATAAGGTCTTCATGCAGAAGACCAACCATTCCCTTTTGAAGGGTAAGATAATATAAGATCCAATCCTTGCTCGTTTCCAAAAGATGATTTCCTGAAAGGGAGAAGAGAGAAATATATTTTCCCATCTTTGCTTATGTTAGCCAAAGAATGGTACTTCCTTTTAATATATATTTCCCAACTTTGCTTGTGGTAGCCAAAGGATGGTACTTATGATCATACCCTTCTAAAGTGTTTCTTTTTAGAAGGCATTGGATCGAGGTACGGTGTGGCGTCCCACACCTAATGATTCACCCATTACAGGCGACCAGAGCTCCTGATGGAGCCAGAGATGGGTTTCTTTTGTTTTCACTCTTGACCGGGTGCGACAACCCAAGCCAAGGTGTTTCAGGGCATTGCATCCTGCGGGACATAGCCCAGGTGTTTCTTTCTACGGGACATAGCCCGGGTGTTTCTTTCTACACATAGCCCGGTGTTTCTTTATGGCCGGGTTTCATTTCAACCCATGGTGTTACTTTTTTCCAGAGGGCCTATGAAAGCGCCATGGACCAGAGGGCCTGTGAAAGCGCCATGGATTTTGATAATACCTTTGAATCTTTGCTGTCACAGTTGGTTTGTAGATTTCTTTGTGACTTTGCCGGGCATAAGTCTCAACCCAAGGTAGCTCTATGGCCTTCTTTTTCATACTTTCCTTAATACCTCAGGGGGTGATCAGTCCCCTGATAAAAGTACCTGTGGTTTCCTCAAAAGTTCATTAGTACTTTTGAGCGGGTAGCAATAAATGAGGATATCAAATGAACTTGCAATTATGAGCATACTATAATCAAATAAACTTGCTGGTTATGAATGACGTCGGAAGCAATTAACGGTCTTGGTATGACACCATTCCCTTACTGTTAATACAGAAACATATGGATTTATTAAATCCTGATATTGTCGGATTTTCATATGTCAAACAGAGGCAAACAAAGCGAAGTTAAACCATGAGTCCATCCGAAAGTGGTGATAGCAGCATAATAGTTGAAACAACAAGATAGTATCTGTCAGGAAGATACCATTATTCTTGGTTGGAGAGAACTGCTAGCTTAAAAAATAAGAAATTGCTGCAACTATGCAACAGCAACAACTTACATATGAGGAGCAAAAAATCTACTAAATTGCAAAGGTACCATTCTTAACATCTTTGACCTCGAGTAGTTTGAGCAATATTCAAGTTTAAAAAAAAAAAAAAGGGGCAAATACCAAATAGCTTACCGTACAGATGAGTAAGTCTTAGTAAGAGTAAATTTTTTACGGAAATGACAACAGAATGTTTATCCGAGAAAGCCACAATGTGTTTGACAGTAGCAGTTTATTTAAAAGCAAGAAAGAACTGCTCATCATCAGGCATTACCTTAAGATTTTAACTAGCATATGATGGTTTATAATTGAAGTTTGGCCAGTAGATATAAGCAGGATGAATATAAACAATCCGTTCAAAGAATTTGGTGAATACAGGTGAATCTGCTTATATTGTGTATAGAATTCAGTATGGAATAATGTTAAAGAACGCAGACCGCCTCACAATTTTGTCGCTGTTCAAAACTGTCAAACATAGCATGGTATGACAACTGATATTTTGAAGCGATTACAGAGCATGGAAAGTATGACATCAATGTTTTCTATTCTAGTGAATCTTTTGGCAAATGAAGGAATTGCAACAGTTTTAACAGTTCATGCGCTTCAGCTGCTAAAACATACAGCAAGAGAGGAAAACTGAGTTAAAATCTGTTTCAGACTGTTCTTGTTTATCTTCATCAGCAACAGCGTAAATTATTGGTATGATCAGAGCATAAAGCAAGGGTAAAACTATCGATAAGTAATTTAAGCCAGCATAACTATACCATCAATTCAGACGAAAAGGCAACTTACGAACCTCTAGCTCATCCTCTAACGATTCTTTACTTTTCATGATCGTCATGAGCTTGATTTAGTTTTAGAACCGTACCTTGAATCCTTGGGTAGAAAGGATTTGTTATTGAAATCAAGCTTGCATTTCGGGCACCTCTCTTGTGGTGCCTCTGTTCTCATCCTTGCGGTACCGCCTTTGTTATTCTGCAGCTCTTTGAAATGTCCTCCAGCCTTCTTTGATATCTTGCATTTCTCTTGGTCTCTGATTTGTATAGAGCAAGCATTCCAAAACCGTCCATAGTCTCAGGTTGCAGTCCCTCGCTTTGGACTTTCTTAGATGGTAGATTCTTTTTAAATCAAAATTGTTAGAAACCAAGTTGCTTGACCAAAGGTCAAGGCATAGCATGGTAAAGGAAACTAGTAAAAATGGAAAAAATGAAAGCCGGAGTTGTAGAACCGAATTTCAAAGGATTCACGAGATATTGCAAACTGATCACTAATGCATTTTTAAGCAGTCTCGAAAGAGAATAAACTAGTAGTAAAAGATCATGTATATAAATGAAATAGAAACAAAATATCTGAGAAGTAGTTCATATAGTGAGTAATGAAACAATGCAAGTAAACAGAATATGCATTTATTATTCTATATTTAAAACAGCTGGTAGGGAATTGAAGAGATGGTGACGTTTCATATTTTCGGTCATGAGTGATAATCACAGTGTTATCAAAGGTCAAAACGGAAATATACAAAGTAATGACCAAGGTCAACAATCTTGTCGAGATAATGAATTGGTTCTTCAACAACCTTATATGCAATTGGACCTACGACAGAGTATTAACCACCTACCTAACGAAAAAAGGAAATCTCAAAAACTATATTGGTTTTGAAAATAGCTCTTGAAATGCTATGAACAATTTGATGATCTGTATGGAAAGTTTGAGTAATCAGCCAAAACATATAGGTTGGACAAAATTTGGAATAAGCACAGCAGGAAGATATCGACAAAGGAGGATTTTTTATCGCATAAGCAGATTCTTACTTTATACCTTAGGTCATTATCGGTAGGTTTTGCCTTCGGAGGTGATTTTTGCCACCGAATATGAGAAAGAAATGCAGGCTCAGATGCAGAAACGGGAGTACAAAATAGTAGTTTATAATTGACAACTTAAGAACTACTTGAACACCAAAGAGAGAAACATCAAGAAGAAGAGATAATCAGTGTATTTATGCAGTGTAAAAAACCTTGAATTAAATCAGTAAAACAAAGTTAAACAATTATTAACCTAATCAGTTTTTGTCAATGAATCAGAAGCAAAGTGTGTTAACACGTGTAAGTTTGTCCAATAATCTATCTATATGGCATTCAATTCATTGTTTTCAATAAAATAGTGCGGAGAGCATAGTCACATATTGCAAAGTGCTTGGATACACTACAAGTTATCAAGACAGTTTTAAATAAAGAACAATTCAAGATTACGCTATGTGTATCTGAAAGTAAGCAGTTATAAAACATCCTGTCATAATCACAAGGTTTCGAAAATGAAGACCGGCTGAAACAGTTTAACAATGCTGGAACAACATATTTTTAGAAGCAAGAGGGATTAAAGTTATCACAAGAGAGATTATAACATACTAGAAGCAATTAAAAGCTGCACCCAGTTTGTACTGTTCACGACCCCCAAACTCACAAAATTAAATTTAGGCAGATCAGATTCCGTCAAGGTTTTGTCTTATAAACAGAAGCATACACTGGTTAAAAGTTCTCATTAGGTTTGGGCAAAAATACAGGCTGCTAACCATGGACCATGCCATAAGTGGTATCTCCATTTAGCCAAAACAGAAGTAAAATAAGAGTATGTTTTGGAGAGCAAAAGTTGACTTAACCAGAGATAAATACGGAAGCATTTATGTAACAGCACACAAGCAGAGAAGTTACTCTAGAAAAACTATCATAACTAAGCACAATCTAAGATGGGCAAAAGCTAAGGTCAGGGAATCATTAGCCTTTGGCTAGGGAACAGATGCTAATTTAACATAGTTCGTTTGAATGCACGTCTGGTAGTGTAAAACAGTTACTAATTGCTTGATCAAAACTGACCGTAGTTGGGAACAGAGAATATTAGCACAAAAAGGTACAGCATTATTGCTGTTTAATTAATTAACCAGAATGGCTTGTGCACAAAATCAACCAAGCATAAGTAATTGATTGGATTAGGCATTTCACCAGACAATGTGCCTTTGCTGTATATCAGTTTTTGAAGTGCAGATGACAAACAATTAAAATGCGAGAGGGAAGAAAAGGGATATAACAAGACCAGCACAGCAGTAAATGGGAAACTGAATTTGCAAAATCAGATTTTGAAGCATCCTAAGATACACCACGTGTGAAAAGATGAATATCTAAGCCAAATTCATAATCTAGTCTGCAAGTCGATTTCAGAGAACTTTATGATACAAGGTCAAATAATGCGAAGCAAAATAGCGTGTTTTAGAATTACAAAATGTTATAAATTCAGATTAGTTTTACTTACGCTAGCAGTATAATACAGGGGAAGATTTAGCAGATGTCTTAGGCTCGGATCAGGCAAAAGGCACAATCTGATAACGGTTCTATTGGTTAATATTTATGTGAACAGAAGAATGTAGAAGGAAAAGTATGCGTAGACACAATAGCCTAATCTCATCCACGTAACAGTAATAGTGCCATTTTATTGCTGCACAGTTGCCGATTGCTGCTAATGATTATTTAATAATTTGGACAATGGGTAGACCTGAAGGTTTAGGATTTTAGAAAGCATTTAGAAAAGTACTTAACAGGGACTGAAAACCACACATGTGCGTATTTAGATAGGGGCGGAAGTTGAGATAAACTGGGGGAGCTGACAGTAAAAAAACTGCTAAAAAACAATGTTTAGATTTGAATAGCCATTAGCAAGCTATGCGGAATCTAATAACGTGACTCAAAATAGATATGCACGGTAGTATTTTTCACACTCGGTTCTTTGTCCTGTAGTAACAGATTTTGATTGTATCAAATGTGTCAGAAACATAATGTAACAACCACCCTGATGAAGTGAAGTGGATGAGAGGTTCTGGTTGTGTTTTTGTTTAGTACAAAATGTATAATGCTCAATGTAGAGTATTTTTAGAATGTGCAAGCAGAAAACGCTTTATAAACCTGTACCAATTGCACCACAAACCAGAGGCAACATTTAGAGCATAACCTCTATCTTAACAGAATCAAGCTAATGCGAAACCAGATTTTTGTTGTGAGAGCGCTTAGCAATAGTAATGTGGTGGTTTTTACTTTTGCAGAAACATAGTTCTTTTTAATGATAGTTCATAGGAAGCACACTATTAATGGCCAGTGTAATAGTCTAAAAATCAGGCCAAGATTGACCATAAACAACAGATCGATTCAGTTTGGTTAACTAATTGTTTCATTACAGATGCAAACAGCAGCATGATTTTTTAACAGATTTCGAATCTGAACAATTCAAAGTAAAATAGAGTATCTGATATTAATCTGGTGATAGAAGTGTAAATAGTAGTAAAAAATAACACAGAGAAAATGCATCATCTAAACATAGTAACACACAGCTTTCCAGGTTTAAGTTGTAATCAAAATGGATGAAGTAACAGCAAAACTCAAGATAGCAGCCGCCTTAAAAGGCTTTCATTAATCACAACAGCAAAGGTTAGGTGAACTATGCAGTGGGGTACGAATTCAGCTGGAAAGCCCCAACAGAGTACAGCTCAGGGAGTTTTCCGCACAAAACTTTGGTAAGTACTTTATGATTGAAATCATTTTGTAATGCTGCAACTTGGCCTAAAAGATCCTTATAAAATAGGAATAACATGCTTCTGAATCTAATTACAAAGGCAGGGTCAAAGGCAGCATAGCTAGTAATAAATTTTCAATAGGGAAACATATCTGGATGAACAAACACAACACGGCATGCTCAACTTATTCAGTAATACAAATAGCATCGTGAAAATACTTATTGCAGTCTGTACGGGTTCGTGAAATGCATAGTTGTAATGATTTGATTCCTACTTCAGTAAGTAATAAAATAACTTCATTCTTCTGCCGCTACACAGGTTAAATTGGTCGGCCATGTCAGAAATGAGTATCACCTCACAAACAACATTAAGCATTTGAGAAGATGAAAGAAAGATTATCAGCTGAATCGGGTAAAGACTTTGAGCAAAAACTTAGCAGCAACAAAGGAGTTTTAATCAGCAAGAATTTGTAGCTTAATAAATGAGCACGGTTTCAGTTTTAAGGTAGACCACTGCAGCAGTGTATCGGATGGAGAATGAAATACTTTTTTAGCATTTTGATTTGCTCCTTTCTAGCAGTGCAATGAAAGCAACTAAAGACTGTTTTACGCTATGACTCTCTGCCCTATATAAGCTAGTAAAACTTTAGAAACAGATAACTAAAGAGTAGAAATGAGGCAAAGGCTTCTGAATTTCAGCGAGCATTTCTTAGCTATAAAACCTTTTGCAATAGACCTGTAGGTAGCAACAGCAATGAAATGGTAGCGTAAATCAAAAATAGTTTAACGGCTGGCTCTATATCACAGGGAGATGCAAGCAAAGCCTCTAAGGATAATAGGGAGTTTAAGCAACTGCCACAAGCATCCTAGCTCTTAACCCCAGATCCATTGCTTAGTTCTGAAATAGAAATCATAATTGTGCCTTACTAATTTAGAAGGGAAGGGAGCCAACAGATCTTCACACTGTTTCTTATTAAACTAGAAATAGAAGCAGTTTGAACATTTTCTCTGCACTATACTCGTCAATCCACGACAGTAGTAAACAGAGTTTCACAGATTTTATCAAACCGACCAGAATCAGATTTTATTATGCACATATGTTGTCGTATAAACAGGAGATCACAGTCAGATCAAATCATAATCAGAAGTGTCACATAGCAGCAGCATAAGATGTAAGCAGAAGACTCGACTCCAAAGGTCCAAAGGACTTTTATAAGTTTGAAGAATTTAGTCTTTAGGATTGATGAACTTATCTTAGTGATGCTTCCTCTTTAGTTGCCATCGTTCGTCTGATTACGCTCTCTGTTTTAAGACGCCGGAGTTTGAAAGGTGATGCCAACTCCACGCCTGGTCTTGAGTCAAAGAGGAGCTCCTGTCGTCTGGTCTTGAGATAAACAGGGGCTACACCCGGTCATCTGGTCGAGAGGAGGCTGTGCCTGCTCACAAGCTAAACCACGCCCGGTCGTAGATCAAGAATATCGCGCCCGGTCGTAACGGAGCCTGGACCTGAAATGCCACGCCCGGTTGTTCGGAACCTTGCCTTGCGTCGAAGACACATCTGGATTGTAATCAATTTGACCTTTGGAACTTTATGCAAATGGTCGCCGGTCCTGAAATAGGACTCCGCCAGGGAATTGGAGCCGAAGTCTTCAGAGAGTGGTTTGTCTTGCTCCCTGCTTTGAGCTTACTGTCTGAGTTTTGTCTTAACTCCAAGCCTTTAGGATGAGCGTAGATGTTTTCCCAGTGGGGTGATAATTTCGGTGACTTGCGTCTACAGAGAAGTGGCCTCTGTCTCGTTGAATACTCTTCAAGGATTTGAGTCAATTTGACGAATCGAATGGGATGCTGCCTTGGTCGTTGATGCTTAGACCTCGATCGTGGTAGGCTTTTAGTTGCTTTCCTTGAATTGAGAGTGACACCAGGGGTTGCACTGTGTGCCTTTCCAAGTCATCGCCCGACCGCCTGAAGGCTGCCGCCCGGTCGCTTTGAAAGTCATCGCCCGGTCGCTCAAAGGCTGTGCCTGGCCAAGGGGGAAGACACCCGGTCGATTGATGTTCCGCCTGGTTAAGAGGGGAACCCCCGGTGAATGTCGCCCCGTTGTAGAAGAAACATCTCCCGGTCATGTATGACTCCTCCCGGCCGCTTAGGAGATGAAGGGGGATGCCCATCGGTCGTTGAAGAACAGCACTTGTCTGGCTACTCCGAGGTCACCGCCCGGCAGCCTCAAGTTCATCATGCAATCAAGAGAACGCTTGGTTCTTTGATGATGCCGCCCGGAATTTAAGTACAGGGTTGCCCGGACTTCCTTTCGTGCATATGGTTACTGCACCTGAAACGGGATACCGCCTAGGAGTTTCGATCTTTTCAACGATGTTCTTGGAGGCGCGATCTTGCTCCATACTGGGAGACTTGGATTTTAACGAAATCCTCGCAATTCCTGGCACGTATCTTTGGCCGGGAATATATTTCGCTCTTTCTTTCCTTCTTCCTTGCTAGGATTCAAATCCAGAGTTTCTGATTTGTCGGCTCTTTGAGTTCTTTTGACACGATCCTCACGGTCGGCTTCTAGACGACGCCGATTCTGGAGCCTTCAATCGGCTTCACGATTTCTCTATTTCCCTGCGTGGCCGCTACCAAGAAACAACGATGTAAAGATCACAAATGTAGTTGAATATTAAAACCAATTGTAAAATCCAACGGATTGTAAATAGCGAGAAAGGGGGCGAAAGTGTTTGTCTCCTGTTCCGAATTCATTTTTTGAGTTGGATCTTTCAGCTGGAGGAGGCTCAAAACTCTTTGTCACTCGATTGAAGATGTCTTTTCGAAGATCTGGGAGTGATTCGCCTTCGGATGGATTTGGTATTTTGAGATTCGAATGTCGATGTCGACTACACGCATGGCCAGAATTCAAGCCTTCTTTCTTGACTGCGTTGGATTCTTCCAACCGTCCCTTCGATTCTCCGCATCGATTTCCATCTCTTTTTCGAATCGCCTGGGAACGAATCACGAACCGTAGATCGAGGATCAACAGGAATTTCTACTAGTGAATCGCGAAGCGCAATTAGATCGTGGTTGCCTATCACAGTTTTAACTTCGTAATCTGTTCTTGATAAATCGCACGACCTAAACCAACTCAACAGATTTCTGTGGAACCGTGGACTGTAAATCGTGGTTGTTGTTCGATTCCCACAGACGGCGCCAAATGAAAACGTATAATTAGTCCCTCGCAGTGAATAGAACAGTAATTTGTCTCTTACCTCTCACGAATGAATAGAACACCGAGGATTATAGTGGTTCAGCCAATAATCTGGCCTACATCCACTTCTAGACAATTTCTTTATTCATTTCTTTAGCGTTACAGCACTAGAGCTTTTCTAGAGGTTTCTCTCTCTTCTGATGTTGTGTCCCTCGCAAATGAGCTCCTTTATCTCTATTTATAGACTTTTTCTAGGGTTCCTAGGCTTGCCAACCTGTCATATCTTACCAGGTTGTCACTATAAATATCTTATCCTGATTTCTACATCTTCTGTCCCTAGCTATCCGACCGGGCACAGGCGCCCGGTCACCATCTACTTCTTTTTCTTAGTTACTTGACTGGCCGGAGACGACCGGTCACTATCTTGGCTTACTTTGCAGTTTCAACGACCGGTCACAGACGATCGGTCATTTCCTTACACTTGCTTCATACTTTGCGCCCGGTCATGGCCGACCGGTCGCTGCACGCTCTTTCTTCACTCCCTCTTCTGGGTGTGGACTTTTGATGTTACCTTAGCCTCTTCACGCCTTTTAGTACTTGTCTATATTTTCTCCTCTTCAGCGCCCGGTCATGGAATGCCCGGCCGCAGAGCATGAGGCACGGGATGTGGCGCCCGGTTTATGAGGTTTAGATCCCGATCCAAGGGTCGGGCAGGGGGCCCGGACTTGATGCTTGACACCCAAACTATAGTCTGAACATGATCTTGAAGGAAGCCCGGGGTCTTGGTCGGGGCCTGGGATCTAGGCTGTCTTGGTTCTTCTGTCTCGTCATATTTTGCCCTCTTCAGTAACCAAGTTCAGTGGGATGATGACTGTGAGAAGGTTTCAGATATTGAAAGAAAGGCTGACCACAGCCCCAGTATTGACCTTGCCTTCGGGGACAGACGGATTTGAGGTTTTCAGCGATGCTTCCAAGTATGGCTAGGGATGTGTCTTGATGCAGCATGGGAAAGTCATAGCCTACGCATCGAGACAACCGAAGGAGTACGAGACCAGATACCCGACGCACGACCTAGAGCTTACAGCGGTAGTCTTCGCCCTGAAGATTTGGAGGCACCACTTGTACGGTGTTTCCTGCAAGATCTACACCGACCACAAAAGCCGAAACTACATCTTCAATCAGAAGGAACTAAATATGAGGCAAAGGAGATGGTTGGAGCTGATCAAATATTATGATCTGGAGATTTTATATCATGAGGGGAAGTCTAACCTAGTGGCCGATGCTCTGAGTAGGAAGAAAAGCCATTCTGCGAATTCGATGTGGGTTCTTCCAGACGAGTTAGTTCTGATTTCGAGAAGCTGAATTTGGAGGTGATGGAGGCGGGAGGAGCAGAGCGCGAGGTGAGGTTGTACCACATGAGTGTCTCTTCCGACATCTATGGGGAGATACTCAAAGGACAGCCTGGTGATGCGAAGCTGGAGCGCATTATTGAAAAGATGAAGTGATAAGTGTCCAAATGAGCATGATTTATAGGTGTTTTTCGTATATAATATTAACACTTTTCTTGCTCATTTCTCCACTTCGGTTAGTTTTCTCTAGTTTATGTTTTATTATTATCTCACTAATTTATTGGTTTAACATGAGGAAAACCAAGCTGGGACTAAAGTAGATAAAGAGACGAACACATAGGCGCAAACGGCTCGAAAAACGGAGCCCAAACGAAGAATGTAGAGCCGGTTGAAGATTGTTATATGTATAATATACATAATATCGCATGAGAAGGCTGAGACGTCCGCGAGTGGGCATGCTACCGCCTCTTAAGTGGCGGACCACTTCATGCAACCGCCTGGCGGTCAATGAGGCGGACGGTGGAGAGGCTATCGCCTGCTAGCTGGCGGACAAGAGTGTAGCAACCGCCTGGCGGTCTTGGAGGAGGCTACCGCCTCAAAGGGAGGCGGACGAGACACAGGCTACCGCCCCCTAAGTGGCGGACAAGAGACATGGAACCGCCTGGCGGACAGGGGGCGGTTGATGAGGCGGTTGTGACTAATTTTAGTCGCGACCAGTTTCTTCTTCTTCGCCCGTCTTCGTCTGCAACTCGCGCCGACTGTCTGCAACTCGTCGCGCCTACCTTAATTCACGCCTCTATCTGTCCCCTTCAATCAGTGAGCAATCAATGAGCTCAATCTTCCACCGCCTCAATCATTTGCTCGCTCACGCGTCTGTCTATCTTCTCTGCTTTCTTCTTTCTTTGTCTATATAAACCCACGAGCCTCACTCAATATAACTCACGAATTCACCAATCGACCCACGACCACTTCACCACCATCTCATTTCTCTCCTCCCGCCTTCTCCATTTTATTTATTTTACAGTCCACCAAATTCACCTCTAGCCCTACGTACACAAAATAGCAGAGTGAGACGGAGTGATTACGGATGATTTCTATTACTCTCGTCTCTATCTATCTATTTAATATGTTAGGCTAGTTTACGTTTACTCTGGGAATAGTTATTATGTATCTGTATTAATTATGCAATATTTCTACTCTAGTTTATTTATATATAGTTTGTTACGTTTTAAAGGTCATCTCGCCTTCATAAATCTCGCGAATTTATTAAATTGCTCTACTAAGTCTATTTTTGATCAGACCAGGTGATAAATAGACAGGTTAATTAAAGCGTAAAACTGGAGGAAGCTTTATGATGATTTAATGAGTTAGTATTCAGTTGCAAATGTAATTCCTCAAATACTCCTCTGCCGTTCGCAGGCTTTTGCTTGAACCTTGATTAGAACCTTGCATTACAGGTGAACAAGTTCTTATGAGGCTATGACTTAGTCCTTAAGATATTTACAGGAACCTTGCCAAATTATTAAACCAGTAGAGATAGCTTAATTATGCAGATTATATTAACCTGACCCAGAGTTCCATTTTATTTATCTGTCAACTTAGTTTATTTTATCTTTTCTTTTTATTTATTTTACAAGTCAATTAATCCCCCCTCTTGTGACACGCTTAGGTACTAGAATATATTATTAGTCCCACGGTTCGACATCCGGTTGCTTACATTTTCACTATACTATTGCGACCGGGATTTATTTGCAGCCCGACGTTTATTTTGGGTTTTAATTTCTTTCTTTTATGTTAATTACACCTGTTCTAACCACTCACAATATAACGTCTGCAAAATGGCGCCGCCGGGGACTAGTTTATTCTAGTCCCTAAGCCCCGGATTATTCACTTGTACTATTAGAATATTTGTTTATATTTTTTGTTTGTTGTTTATATTAATTATCTTTTATATTTTGTTTATATTATTATTATGTTTGTTAATTATTATATATTACTATTATTGTTATGTTTGTTTTTTCTAATCATCTTATTTTGTTTATAGTGTTAGTGTGTTGTTCTCTGTTCGAGTGAGTTCGTTGAAAAAAAAAAGAGAGAAGTGTGTCCGCCTATTTCGGACGCGGTCATACACGCGGACGCACCAGCCTTGACCGCCCACTCGTCCGCCCCCACAAGATGCGGACGTCCATGCGGACCGCCCAGTTCAGCAGCTAGTCGACGAGGTTCAAAAAAAAAAAAAAAAATTTCAGTTCCTGCTCCAGCTCGACCCGAGAAGAACGAGCTCGCGCGAATCCAGTCCATATCCAAAATTGCTCCAGCTTCTTTATTTTTTTTTCCACCGAACCACTTATATTATGTTTGTTTCTAATCCTTTTATTTTCTAATCTGTTTCAGTAATCTTGTTTTTTTTATTCAAAAAAAAAACACAAAAAAAAATTGTACACGGCAATGGAAGAAGCGTTTGAATATTGGCAGGATTTATACTGCTCCGAATGTGGGGGAGCTCATGATTTTGAGGATTGTCTCATAGTCCAAGAGCAACTCTGGTTAGAAGATCAACCAGACTACCTGGAGAGAATCGCTCAACTACTAGAGCAATCAATGAGCGAAACAGTTCAAGAGGTAGAACACCCCACTACAGACGAGCCACTCATAGAAACCCCTCCCTCTAAATTCAATTACCGCTATTTTCGCTCCTTCTCTATAATATACCCAGACAATGAGGATGCTTTTATCCTCGAAAATGAAGAGAAGGAATTGCCATCACCTCCCGCCACCATATCCAAACAAAACGCCGGTATCACCTTCGAGGAATCATTTTTCTCTGAAGATGATATCGAACAGCGTTCTTTCTACAAACCTCACCTACAAGAGGAGGATGTTTACATCCTCCAATTTGAGGAAGAAAAATCATCACCGCCGGGTCTTCTGTTAGAACTACGTTCCCGGCAATACCTCCTCAAACACCAGATTTTGTGGAGTATTAATTTTCTTATTTTATATGCCGAGGTAACGTTTTGTTTTGATCCAGGATAACGAGCAGGCGTCTAGCCAAAGACGTTAAAGAAGGGCAGCTTCCCGGGAGGCAACCCGGGTGTACTTTTATTTTATTTGCTTTTAAGCTCTTTTTAATTTTCAGGTTCTCTTTAAAATTTATTTTTGCTAAACTTTTAACCCCGTTTTTAGTATGGTTGCTCCTAGTATCTTATGCAGGTGCACCTCCATGTGGATACAGCAACCAAGCTACGCTACTTGAGGCTGAAGCTCAAGTGTGGGGGAACTCCTTTAACGACTAGCAAAAATAAAATCAGGGGAGTACCAGTTTCTTTACTTTTGCTTTTATTTAAATAAAAACTGCAGAGGAGCGTTTATGTGCTTAAATGTTTATTTGTGAACTTTGTGTTTTCTCTATTTTATCTACCAACCGAAAAGGTCTTCTGAAGCTTCCCTTGTTTTTCTGGTGAACAATGAGGACATTGTTCAATTTAAGTGTGGGGGAGTGTGCCCTTTTCGGTGACACTTTGTGCTTAAATATTTAATCTCTCTCCTTATTTTTCGTTTGTCCAAATTCAATATCGTGGACCCTTTATATGTGGGTTGTTCTCTTTAAAAATAAATATTGTTATGAATTGTGGGATAAATGGTACAAATTTTAAAATTTTGATTACTTTTGAGGAGCATTTTATATGCGGTGTGACCAAATAATCTGCAAATGGTTGGATTTTATTACTCAGGGTTTCTTTATGTCTTCTCTCTTAGGGATTGCTAAGAGGTACTACTCTGTTTAAAAAAAAAGAGGAAAAAAAGAAAAAAATAATAAGGGACTTGCGAGACACCATTAGTAACCAACAATGAGAGTTGAGTGTTCTTAAAAACAAAGGCGTGATGCCTACATTTTCTCATCCCTTATGCAAAAGTGAAACAAATGCATAAATCTATTTTTCCTTTTGTTTTCTCCTCAATGCCCATTCTTGAGAGAAGTTGGCCATGGTAAAAGTTCTCGGAGTCACCTAAAAGAAACATTGAAGTACCTTAGATCATACCCCGAAACTCTATATTTTATTTTTACCTTGAGCACACCTATGCCACCAGCAGTTGATTTTTCACACTCCTCGAAAAGTTTTAAGATCATGTTTATCCTACCCTTCATAATAATATTTGTTAGTATTGAGCATTCCCTACTTACTTGTTTACGTGATTTTGCTTGAGGACAAGCAAAAAGATAAGTGTGGGGGTATGATAAGTGTCCAAATGAGCATGATTTATAGGTGTTTTTCGTATATAATATTAACACTTTTCTTGCTCATTTCTCCACTTCGGTTAGTTTTCCTCTAGTTTATGTTTTATTATTATCTCACTAATTTATTGGTTTAACATGAGGAAAACCAAGCTGGGACTAAAGTAGATAAAGAGACGAACACATAGGCGCAAACGGCTCGAAAAACGGAGCCCAAACGAAGAATGTAGAGCCGGTTGAAGATTGTTATATGTATATAATATACATAATATCGCATGAGAAGGCTGAGACGTCCGCGAGTGGGCATGCTACCGCCTCTTAAGTGGCGGACCACTCTCATGCAACCGCCTGGCGGTCAATGAGGCGGACGGTGGAGAGGCTACCGCCTGCTAGCTGGCGGACAAGAGTGTAGCAACCGCCTGGCGGTCTTGGAGGAGGCTACCGCCTCAAAGGGAGGCGGACGAGACACAGGCTACCGCCCCCTAAGTGGCGGACAAGAGACATGGAACCGCCTGGCGGACAGGGGGCGGTTGATGAGGCGGTTGTGACTAATTTTAGTCGCGACCAGTTTCTTCTTCTTCGCCCGTCTTCGTCTGCAACTCGCGCCGACTGTCTGCAACTCGTCCGCGCCTACCTTAATTCACGCCTCTGTCTGTCCCCTTCAATCAGTGAGCAATCAATGAGCTCAATCTTCCACCGCCTCAATCATTTGCTCGCTCACGCGTCTGTCTATCTTCTCTGCTTTCTTCTTTCTTTGTCTATATAAACCCACGAGCCTCACTCAATATAACTCACGAATTCACCAATCGACCCACGACCACTTCACCACCATCTCATTTCTCTCCTCCCGCCTTCTCCATTTTATTTATTTTACAGTCCACCAAATTCACCTCTAGCCCTACGTACACAAAATAGCAGAGTGAGACGGAGTGATTACGGATGATTTCTATTACTCTCGTCTCTATCTATCTATTTAATATGTTAGGCTAGTTTACGTTTACTCTGGGAATAGTTATTATGTATCTGTATTAATTATGCAATATTTCTACTGGTTTATTTATATACAGTTTGTTACGTTTTAAAGGTCATCTCGCCTTTCTAATAAATCTCGTGAATTTATTAAATTGCTCTACTAAGTCTATTTTTGATCAGACCAGGTGATAAATAGACAGGTTAATTAAAGCGTAAAACTGGAGGAAGCTTTATTATGATTTAATGAGTTAGTATTCAGTTGCAAATGTAATTCCTCAAATACTCCTCTGCCGTTCGCAGGCTTTTGCTTGAACCTTGATTAGAACCTTGCATTACAGGTGAACGAGTTCTTATGAGGCTATGACTTAGTCCTTAAGATATTTACAGGAACCTTGCCAAATTATTAAACCAGTAGAGATAGCTTAATTATGCAGATTATATTAACCTGACCCAGAGTTCCATTTTATTTATCTGTCAACTTAGTTTATTTTATCTTTTCTTTTTATTTATTTTACAAGTCAATTAATCCCCCCTCTTGTGACACGCTTAGGTACTAGCATATATATTAGTCCCACGGTTCGACATCCGGTTGCTTACATTTTCACTATACTACTGCGACCGGGATTTATTTGCAGCCCGACGTTTATTTTTGGGTTTTAATTTCTTTCTTTTATGTTAATTACACCTGTTCTAACCACTCACAATATAACGTCTGCATGAAGGAAGGGAAAGGTGAGGGGTTCGAGACCCATAGTGACGGCAGTCCGAGGTTTAGAGGTCAATGGTGTGTACCTTAGGGGTGCGTGGAGGTATAGGAGAGACTGATGAAGGAGGCTCATAATACTCCTTACTCAGTTCATCCTGGCGGTGATAAGTTGTATAAGGACCTAAAGAAGATGTTTTGGTGGCCCATGATGAAGAGGGAAGTTGCAGAGTTTGTGTCGAAGTGCCTTACCTGTCAGAAGGTCAAATTCGAGCACAAGAGGATGGGAGGTTTATTGCAGCCATTGGAGGTCCCAAATTGGAAGTGGGACTCCATTTCCATGGACTTCGTGATGGGTTTACCACCGGCGAAGGGAGGAGTCAATCAGATTTAGGTGATAGTGGACCGACTTACTAAGTCTGCACGGTTCATACCCATGAAGAAGACGTGGTCCATGAGCGAGATGGTGGATGCTTACATTAGAAATGTGGTGCGATATCATGGAGTACCTGAGACCATCATTTCCGACAGAGACTCGAGGTTCTTAGCCCATTTCTGGAAGCAATTTCAGAAGGCGATGGGCACCAAGTTGAAGTTGAGCACTGCGTTTCATCCAACCACTGATGGTCAGACAGAGAGAACCATCCAGACCTTGGAGGACATGCATCGAGCATGTGTGATGGACTTCCAGGGTTCGTGGGCTGATATGCTACATCTGATAGAGTTTTCGTATAACAACAGTTACCACGCTAGCATCAAGATGGCTCCTTATGAAGCTTTGTATGGAAGGAAGTGTAGGACGCCATTATATTGGAGTGACATTAGTGAGACTGTTGTTTTGGGACCTCAGTTGATTGAAGAGACTATGGAGCAAGTCCGGATGATCCAGAGACTAATGAAGGCAGCCAAGGACAGGCATAAGTCCTATGCCGATCTCAAGCGCAGACCAGTTGAGTTCGAGGTGGGAGATATGGTTTTCTTGAAGGTATCTCCGGTGAGAGGGGTGACCAGGTTCGGGAAGAAAGGAAAGCTCAGTCCCAAGTTCGTTGGACCCTATGAGATCTTAGAGAGGGTTGGGGAGGTGGCATACCGACTAGCGCTTCCTTGTGAGCTGGAGAAAGTTCACAATGTTTTCCACATGTCCCAGCTGAAGCGGTATGTTCCCGACCCTTCGCATGTGTTGCAGCCAGTGGACTTGGAGCTAGAGCAGAATCTATCCTATGAGGAGTATCCCATTAGAGTGATGGACACTAAGACCAGGGAGACACGATCAAGGTCCATCCGTATGGTCAAGGTCTTATGGTCTAATCATGGTACCGATGAGGCTACGTGGGAGGTAGAGGAGGAAATGAGGAAGAGGTACCCACAGCTCTTCGACCAGGTAACCGCTCAAGTCAGTAATTCGTTTAGCAGTTTTTCGCCTTATGGATAAGTTTTAGCTTCGAGGGCGAAGCTTTCTTTTAAGGGATAGATGAAATACCCTAAAATTCCACGCTAGTAATAATATAGTATATGGTATGGGTAGCATGTCTAAGGTTAGTTAAGGTGGCCCAGGGAATTAATCTTTCTCCTTAAAGTGTTTCTGAATATTGGTAACGTTTTGCCTTAATGGATTTAATTATATTTCGAATGCTATATGATATGGTATTATTTCTCTCTCCTAATTTCTCTAAGTTAATTAACTTCAAATTACTATTCTAGAGTATTCTTTCCAACTTATTTTAAGTATTCAGAGTTCAAATTCTATTTGACTACTCAAAATATTATTCTGTTAACTCTCCTTTTTCTTCTCTCAGTAATTATATTACTGGTGTTTTCTTTTATTCTTTTAACGGGTTGTTCTTTTCCTTTGTTAAACCTTTAAATTATTTACAAACATCTCTCCTCTTTTCTAAATTACTTCTTTCCAAATAAATGTTTATTAATTGATATCTTGATTTTGTTCTCGTTCCGCTTTATTCTTTCCAGGATTACTTCACCAATTTTCTTTTACTGATCTCCCTAATTTATCGAGATCTATCCTTTTGAGATATTTTAAATTCCAAGAGTTAGAACTCTTTCTTAATTATTTTATTTGTATTTCCTTTTAGCATAATTCCTTAATTAGTTATTCTCTTTTTATTATACAAATAATTCTATTTAAGGGTTGATTTCTCTTTACTATTCTCCATCCTCAATACGCCATTCTTGCGTTTACACTCTGCCCTTTTATTTTCACGCTCTCTCTCTTCAAACCCTTGGAGAATTCTCGCTAGTTCCGTCGAAGTCCGATTAATTCCCTGGTGTCCAGTTGGTAGATTGTCGGGTAATGTATTCTACTTAGTTGTTTAGTTATCTACTCGTTGCTCGATGAATTATGATTGCTGATTTTTGGTTATCTAGACTCCGATTACATCGACGAGTGCTATCATTAGTCCGTAGCAGTTGGGCTCTTGAGGGATTTGGTTGTTCCAGGTAAATTCTATGCTCAATGATTGTTTGACTGATGTTTTGTAAAAGAATTGGAAAAGGTTCCGCTGTGTTTTGTGAGTTATCGATTGTGGTTTGAGGATTTGGAGTTGATTCCCACATTTTGGAATTGAGGAATTGGTTTGAGATTGTGGTATTTCGGTTATGGTTTTTAGAAGTCTTTCACAGGTTGTATTCTATTGTTTGGGAGCCCATTGGTGCTCCCCATTATTATTATTTGCGCTGCACACATTGTTGCAGTTAAGCTCTATAATCTACTCTAGGTTACTGTTGTTTCATAGGGGGTGTGCACACTTAAGGACTTAGGGTGAGGTGGTTGATTGACGGTCCCATAGGTGACTGTCCTGGAATTGTTGTTTGGGGTCCCATAGCTGACCCCGTGTTCAGAATTGTGGTTATCTCCTGTTGAAAGCTCCCTACTGTGGTTTCGGTATTGTTTGTTTTCTAGAAATTCTTCAACTGTCCAGTAAAACCTTCTCATCTGTTTATTAAAGGCAAATGAGTTCTAAATTGTATTTTACAGGTTGAGGTGGAATTTACTCAGTTTTTCTGATTTATGCGATCCTTTCAGTGTTTTGTCTATGTTTTATGATCGCAGGTATGGATGACTAATTATGGGGATCGGGACAACGAATCACATAGTTTAGGGACTACGAATAATTGATGCGATGCTTTGAATTTCAGTGATTAAGAGATGTTGTGTTGTTCTCAGAGTTTTATACATTGAATGTTTATTTTGCTTCCACGAAACTTGAAGTTAACTTTGTTTTTAAGTGTTAATTGGTTCATCAGCCTGAGCACCCATGGGAATTGGGTGTGGCGGTAATGCCCTGGGCATTTTGAGATCCGCTGCCGTGTTAAAGGTTATGTTCATTTGAGTTTTGGTTAAATGAATTTATTGGCAATTATGAATTGGTTTTATTTGAGTTTGAGCTTCGTATTGAGTAATTGATAATGAATTTATCTGTTCAAGAGATCCTCATGTTGTTAGTGAGTTTTACATGAGAGTTTCTAATGTTTTTTGGTTTCTGTTTACATTTTAAAAGCTGCCCTTAAGGACCTGTCCGAACGTCCGTCCGGACATCAATGTTCGGATAGGCCCCGAAAGTTTCAAGGTTTTTCATCGTTTGGTTGTGTCCGAACATCTGTCCGAACTTCTATGTTCGAACAACATGCGAGGACAGGTTCAACTTGCAAGTCACGACCTATGTCCGAACTTGCAAGTTCGGACCAATGTTCGGACCACGTAAGGATTTTTTCCGAAGATTTGAAACTCGACTTGTGTCCGAACTTCAAAGTCCGGACACAACTTCGGATGTTTGGTTTTTCGCAGTCTTTTCCGCTTCGGCTTGTGTCCGAACTTACCCTGTCCGGACACAAGTTCGGACCTACTCTGTTTTGCCCTTTTAGAACTCGTTTGAAGTCCGTTTTTAATGCCATTTGCGCCGTTAGATTTGTATTTTCATAAGCTATGTTTTGAGGTAGAAATCCAGGGTGTTACTAGTTGGTATCAGAGCTTGGTTTTCAAAATAAGATAAAACCTGAGTAAACCTGATTAAAAATTTGGGGATAAGCCGTTTGGGGAAGTTATGATGGATTATGTGTTATTCTGTGAGCTGTTGAGTTATATTGGACATCTTGGTGTGATGTTTGAAGATTATACAGGGATTGTTGTTTACTATCCAATTCTTGAATTGTATCATACTTATTATTATTATATCTGAATTATCTACCCGTGGATTGGGGTAGTGAGATTGTAGTATAACTAGAAGTGGATTGTTATGGGGGATTTAAGAGCCTTGAAATTTTTGAATCATAATCAGGAGTCCACTTTGAGTAGGGTAGACTGGCAGACCGACTGGATTTCTCCAACAATACCCAAAGTCGAAGTAGAAGGACTATCATGGCAGCCAACGACCCGATGAGACAGCTTCAGGAGCTTGCCTTGAACTTGGGCCAGATCGTGCAGTGACAGGCTCAGCGAGACAATGTACCTGAGGACTACACGAAGAGGATTTCCCACTTGAAGCCGACTGCATTCAAGGGGGAGGGGACCAGTACTGCTAGAGGATTGGCTGCGTGAGTTTGACAAGATATTTGAGGTGGTCAACTGCCCTGCTGATAGCAGAGTCAACGCCGCTGTTTATCACTTCAAGAGCGAGGCTGACATCTGGTGGTCTGCCAACAAGGATGCGCTTCTAGCGGGACCTGACTTTGGATGGGAGGCACTGAAGGAGGCCATGCGAAGGCGATTCTACCCCGAGCATGCCCGGATACAGAAATACCTAGAGTTCTCTGAGCTCAAACAGCAGGCCCGGAGTGTAAAAGAGTATCACTCCAAGTTCCTAGAGCTGGCGAGGTTCGTGCCGACGATGGTCCCGGACGAGGCGTCGAAGGTGTAGAGATTTGTGGGGGGACTCAACTGGAGTCTCCAGGAGGCTTTGAGCGTGCTGATGATACCCACCCTCCAGGAAGCATATGGAAAGGCTGCTAACCTGTATAGGGCGCAGCAGAAGAGGAGGGAGGTACATGCGGGCCAGAAGAGGAAGATGGAGGACGGGGAAGAATCCCGGAGTCGAGACGATCGACATCAGAGGCCCCATCAGGATAAGAGATGGAGGCCTAACACAGGTGATGGGAGGAGGTTCGATGTGAACTAGAGGAATGACCAGAGGCAGAACAATAGGCCCCAAGGGCAGGCTCAGAGAGCAAAGTACGATCACCCGGGGAAGGACTGTGAAGGAAACCTGGTGGCGTGCTTCCGGTGTGGCAAGAAGGGCCATAGAGCTTTGGAGTGCTTCCAGGATCCCCAGGGAGGCATCCAGCAGAAGGGAAATGGCGGAGATCGGACCTACAGGCCAGTAGATCCCCAGTCTCGAGGTAGAGATCAGCACCAGGGCCAAAGTCAGCGAGGGGATGCGCCCCAGCGTGGCAATGGCGGGGGTGGAAACGGGGGAAACCGAGGTCTAGGGGAGAACCGAGACAACAGTAGAGCTCCTGGGAGGATCAATATTATGAGCCGGGACGAGGCGGAGGCCGAAGCAGAGGTGTTAGCAGGTACCTTTTTCTGTTCATGGTACTTCTGCCCACGTTTTGTTCGATACTGGAGCTTCATATTCCTTCATTTCTGAGAAATTTGTTAAGAAACTGGGTCTGGAAACTTGTATGACTTCTACCATAGCAGTATCTATACCCTCGGGGCAGGTCATCTCTTGTAATCATGTATTGAAGGATGTGGGGGTAGACATTAAGGGGGAAACTTTTGTAACTGACCTGATCCAGTTCGTCCTTCCCGACTTCGATATCATTTTGGGGATGGACTGGCTAAGCAAGTATAAGGGGAAGATCGATTGTGGAGAGCAGAAGATCATCCTGAGAGGGTCAGCAGGCCGAAGAGTCTCCTACAGTAGCGTGGAGAAGAAACCGGGAGTAATGATAGTTTCAGCTATGCCAATTCTCTCCCAAGTGAAGAAGGGTCAGCAGGCATACCTTTGCCATGTCCAGCATCTGAGCCGAGCGCCGAGCCCATTAGAAGAGATTCGGGTGATGAATGAGTTCCCTGACGTCTTTCCAGATGAGATTGCTGGTATGCCGCCAGACAGGGAGGTGGAGTTCAGCGTCGACCTTGTGCCAGGAGCAGCACCTATCTCCAAGGCCCCATACCGTAGGGCGCCATCAGAGTTGAAGGAACTGAAAGTCCAATTGGAGGAGTTACTGGAGAAGGGATACATTCGCCCGAGTGTATCGCTGTGGGGAGCTCCTTTCTTGTTCGTGAAGAAGAAGGATGGGAGCCTGAGGCTGTGCATAGACTACCGGGAGCTGAACCAGATCACTGTGAAGAACCGGTATCCCTTGCCCAGAATCGACGACCTCTTCGACCAGCTTCAGGGTGCAGGAGTCTTCTCCAAGATAGACCTGAGGTTGGGATACCACCAGCTACGTGTTACAGAGAAGGGTATTCCGAAGACTGCTTTTAGGACCAGATATGGGCATTTTGAGTTTCTGGTGATGCCCTTTGGATCGACGAATGCGCCGGCAGTCTTCATGGACCTCATGAACCGGATCTTTAATCCCTATTTAGACCAGTTTGTGGTGGTTTTTATAGACGACATCCTCATCTACTCCAGGGATGAGGAAGAGCACGAGGAGCATCTGAGATCAGTCTTGCAGATTTTGAGAGAGCAGCAGCTTTACGCCAAGCTAACTAAGTATGAATTTTGGTTGGATCGAGTGGCATTCCTAGGCCACATCGTCACCAAGGAAGGAATCTCAGTGGATCCGGCCAAGATCCAAGCAATGAAAGAGTAGCCAAGACCGAGCAATCTGACAGAGGTTCGTAGCTTCTTGGGTCTAGCGGGGTACTACAGAAGATTCGTGAAGGATTTCTCAAAGATAGCTAGACCCTTACAAACCTCATGAAGAAGGTAACCAAGTTTCAGTGGGATGATGACTGTGAGAAGGCGTTTCAGATATTGAAGGAAAGGTTGACCATAGCCCCAGTATTGACCTTGCCTTCGGGGACAGACAGATTTGAGGTTTTCAGCGATGCTTCCAAGTATGGCTTGGGATGTGTCTTAATGAAACATGGGAAAGTCATAGCCTACGCATCGAGACAGCTGAAGGAGTGTTGGAAGAAATAGCAACTACTTCTTACCACTTAGGCAGTGTACCTATCGTTTTGCGGAATAGTGGAAATGTGGGTTGTCGTACTCTTAGGGACCTCGCTGTGTGTAACTAATAGTATAATAAATTGACTGAGATTTCTATTTAAACAGATTTTATCTTTTTGAGGGAAATGGTTATTAGCTAACTCATAAGACAATAATAAAAACCATTAATTAAAACAGAAAATAAATAGAAATTATAAATCTTTTTGTGTTAAAGAAGCATCCCGGGTTGTCTTGCTCACCTATTTTATTTAATCATATTAATATAACTTTCCCACTTTAACAATAAACTCAAGAATCTTAATTAGTTTATTGACCGTTCCCTGCCTAATAAACCCTGATTAATTTAAACAACAAGCGCAATCCCTTGTTCAAGTCATTAATAAATTAATCGCATTATTAATAATCCCTATTGGAGATAGATTAACCTATACGGCGAGAAACTCGCTTCTAGTCGTTAACCCATTTGATTTCATGTGTCTAGAACCTTGTCTCAGCACTGCATTTTAACAAAGAACTACAAATATCACTTTAATAATTGTACAAGAGAATTAAAGCGCATTAAGGACAAGAATCAAAATACTGCTTAGATAAATTATACTGGAAAGCTTACATAAAATAATTATATTAAACAGGCTCGCTTCCAACCCGGGAAGCTAAGTTTATTACTCAGACATAATTATACAGTAAAACAAACATAAGAAATAACATAGTCGGAACCAACAAAGAAGACCGAACAGACAATCAATTCCTTCGTTGGTTCTCTGGAAACTAACAGCATAAGGCTGATGAAGAAAGAAAATAAAATGGAGAAGTGGGGGATAAGAAGATGGAATGGATCATAGGTGTGAGCGATGGATTGTGGAAGAGATTTAATGATATATTTGATGTAGAGGTACTGGGTTTATATAGAACGAATGAGAAGGAAGAAGACAGAGGAAACACCGTGTGAGGAAATTAAGGAATGGATTGGGGTGGCAGAACGCGTGAGAAACTGTCAGCAGGCGCCTAATATTGCTACTCGGGTAGATGGATAAGTTGCAGACGCCGAAGAAGATAAACAACACCGAATTCTGTCGCGTTAATATCTGGATCTGGGTGCATTTTTAGACACGTCCGCCCCGTGTCCACACATTATTAGGCGGACACATTACCCACGTCCGCCCCTTGTCCGCCCTTCGTTACACGGACAACACTCTGTCCGCCTCCTTGTCCGCCCAGTTTTATACGGACATCACTCCGTCCGCCTCCTGTCCACGCTTGTGCCACCTTTCTTTAGGCGGACGTCTCACGTCCACGTCTCTGTCCACGCTTGTGTCCACCTTTCTTTAGGCGGACGTCTCACGTCCCTGTCCACGCTTGTGTCCACCCATATATGGGCGGACGCAAACAAGGACGCAAAGGTGGACGTGTATATTTCCTTTGTAAAATTTGATAGGCCTCCAGATTCTTCATTTTAACTCCGTTTCACTAGCCGTTTGTTGCATTGGAAAGCTTGCGAAGTAAACTATGTGATTCCAAGACTTTTTACTGCATTTGATACATAAAATGTATCAGTTCATAACAAAACATAAATCTTAGGAAACACATATGATAAGTGAGTAATATTATATTGAAAGTAAGTAAATATAAGGTAGATTGAACCCTTAAATGTCTATGTATTTCTCACTTATCAAGGAGTACGAGACCAGATACCCGACGCACGACCTAGAGCTTACAGCGGTAGTCTTTGCCCTGAAGATTTGGAGGCACTACTTGTACGGTGTTTCCTGCAAGATCTACACTGACCACAAAAGCCTCAAGTACATCTTCACTCAGAAGGAACTAAATATGAGGCAAAGGAGATGGTTGGAGCTAATCAAAGATTATGATATGGAGATTTTATATCATGAGGGGAAGTCTAACCTAGTGGCCGATGCTCTGAGTAGGAAGAAAAGCCATTCTGTGAATTCGATGTGGGTTCTTCAAGACGAGTTATTTCGTGATTTTGAGAAGCTGAATTTGGAGGTGATGGAGGCGGGAGGAGTAGAGCGCAAGGTGAGGTTGTACCACATGAGTGTCTCTTCCGACATCTATGGGGAGATACTCAAAGGACAGCCTGGTGATGCGAAGCTCGAGCGCATCAGGGAAAAGATGAAGGAAGGGAAAGCTGAGGGGTTCGAGACCCACAGTGACGGCAGTCTGAGGTTTAGAGGTTGATGGTGTGTACGTCAGGGGTGCGTGGAGGTAAAGGTGAGACTGATGAGGGAGGCTCATAATACTCCTTACTCAGTTCATCCTGGCGGTGATAAGTTGTATAAGGACCTAAAGAAGATGTTTTGGTGGCCCAAGATGAAGAGGGAAGTTGCAGAGTTTGTGTCGAAGTGTCTTACCTGTCAGAAGGTCAAATTCGAGCACAAGAGGATGGGAGGTTTATTGCAGCCATTGGAGGTCCAAAAGTGGAAGTGGGACTCCATTTCCATGGACTTCGTGATGGGTTTACCACCGGCGAAGGGAGGAGTCAATGAGATTTAGGTGATAGTGGACCGACTTACTAAGTCTGCACGGTTCATACCCATGAAGAAGACGTGGTCCATGAGACAGATAGTGGATGCTTACATTAGATATGTGGTGCGATATCATGGAGTACCTGAGACCATCATTTCAGACAGAGACTCGTGGTTCTTAGCCCAATTCTGGCAGCAATTTCAGAAGGCGATGGGCACCAAGTTGAAGTTGAGCATTGCGTTTCATCCAGCCACTGATGGTCAGACAGAGAGAACCATCCAGACCTTGAAGGACATGCTTCGAATATGTGTGATGGACTTCCAGGGTTTGTGGGCTGATATGCTACATCTGATAGAGTTTTCGTATAACGACAGTTACCACACCAGCATCAAGATGGCTCCTTATGAAGCTTTGTATGGGAGGAAGTGTTCGATGCCATTATGTTGGAGTGACATTAGTGAGACTGTTGTTTTGGGACCTCAATTGATTGAAGAGACTATGGAGCAAGTACGGATGTTCTAGAGACGAATGAAGGCAGCCCAGGATAGGCAGAAGTCTTATGCCGATCTCAAGCGCATACCAGTCGAGTTCGAGGTGGGAGATAGGGTTTTCTTGAAGGTATCTCTGGTGAGAGGGGTGACCAGGTTCGGGAAGAAAGGGAAGCTCAGGCCCAAGTTCGTTGGACCCTATGAGATCTTAGAGAGGGTTGGGGAGGTGGCATACCGACTAGCGCTTCCTTGTGAGCTGGAGAAAGTTCACAACGTTTTCCATGTGTCCCAGCTGAAGCGGTATGTTCCCGACCCTTCGCATGTGTTGCAGCCAGAGGACTTGGAGCTAGAGCAGAATCTATCCTATGAGGAGTATCCCATTAGAGTGATGGACACTAAGACCAGGGAGACACGATCAAGGTCCATCCGTATGGTCAAGGTCTTATGGTCTAATCATGGTACCGAAGAGGCTACGTGGGAGGTAGAGGAGGAAATGAGGAAGAGGTACCCACAGCTCTTCGATCAGGTAACCGCTCAAGTCAGTAATTCGTTTAGCAGTTTTTCGCCTTATGGATAAGTTTTAGCTTCGAGGGCGAAGCTTTCTTTTAAGGGGGATGAGATGAAATACCCAGAATATTCCAAGCCAGGAATAATATAGTATATGGTATGGGTAGCATGTCTGAGGTTAGTTAAGGTGGCCAAGGGTATTAATCTTTCTCCTTAAAGTGTTTCTGAATATTGGTAACGTTTTGCCTTAATGGATTTAATTATATTTCGAATGCTATATGATATGGTATTATTTCTCTCTCCTAATTTCTCTAAGTTAATTAAACTTCAAATTACTATTCTAGAGTATTCTTTCCAACTTATTTTAAGTATTCAGAGTTCAAATTCCATTTGACAACTCAAAATATTATTCTGTTAACTCTCCTTTTTCTTCTCTCAGTAATTATATTACTGGTGTTTTCTTTTATTCTTTTAACGGGTTGTTCTTTTCCTTTGTTAAACCTTTAAATTATTTACAAACATCTCTCCTCTTTTCTAAATTATTTCTTTCCAAATAAATTTTTATTAAATGACTTCTTGATTTTGTTCTCGTTCTGCTTTATTCTGACCAGGTTTACATCACCAATTTTCTTTTACTGATCTCCCTAATTTATCGAGATCTATCCTTTTGAGATATTTTAAATTCCAAGAGTTAGAACTCTTTCTTAATTATTTTATTTGTATTTCCTTTTAGCATAAATCCTTAATTAGTTATTCTCTTTTTATTATACAAATAATTCTATTTAAGGGTTGATTTCTCTTCACTATTCTCCATCCTCAATACGCCGTTCTTGCGTTTACACTCTGCCCTTTTATTTTCACGCTCTCTCTCTTCAAACCCTTGGAGAATTCTCGCTAGTTCCGTCGAAGTCCGATTAATTCCCTGGTGTCCAGTTGGTAGATTGTCGGGTAATGTATTCTACTTAGTTGTTTAGTTATCTACTCGTTGCTCGATGAATTATGATTGCTGATTTTTGGTTATCTAGACGCCGATTACATCGACGAGTGCTATCATTAGTCCGGAGCAGTTGGGCTCTTGAGGGATTTGGTTGTTCCACGTAAATTCTATGCTCAATGATTGTTTGACTGATGTTTTGTAAAAGAATTGGAAAAGGTTCCGCTGTGTTTTGTGAGTTCTCGATTGTGGTTTGAGGATTTGTAGTTGATTCCCACGTTTTGGAATTGAGGAATTGGTTTGAGATTGTGGTATTTCGATTATGGTTTTTGGGAGTCTTTCACAGGTTGTATTCTATTGTTTGTGTAACACCCCTACTACGCACAACACATTACTTGAAATCGCAGCGGAAAATAAACAACTAAACAGTAACTAAACGAATGGTGCTACAATGCCGTCAACCACCCACGTGGCTAACAAGGCTGAACAAATACAATTGTACCGGTCTGATGATCAGACTCCCGAGCGTAGAACTAATAACCATTTATATACATCAACATAATACCGAGTGTTTACAAAATCCTTTCACCGTATACCGTCACTGTACCATCATAAGCGAGTATATAATACGCCACGGGAGCACAGGCGCAACCCGGGCAACATCCAAAAGTACTCCAAAAGTAAACTACTCTCTAGGATCTAGAGCCACTCTGCTTCTTCGATCCTCCTCATCCTGCAGTAAAAGAAATATGGATCCCCCGAGGGGGTCAGCAACCCTTGGCTGGCATGGTTAACGCCAGTCCATCGACTACCGGAATGCGCGCAACTATTGTCATGATGACATGGTATTATTTTAAAACACACAACACATACATATATAACATAACACGGGTATTGTACACATCATAACACACTTCACAAACAAACAATTCCTTTAGGAAGAGAACCCACACAATTAGTCCCATTGAGAGCTTAGAGAATGTTGCCACGCTCATACTTAGCTCGTTACATAACTCGTTACCGTCCGTTAGATTGGACAGTTAACTTAACACAAGGTGCCTCGGATATAGTGATCCAAGCACACCGAAATAACACATAGTATGCCCCTGTGGCCCGACGTGAGTCAGTAAAATAGCCTTGGTTAAGCTAAAGGGAAGGTTGAAACCAAATTGGAAACTTAACCATAACATACAGAGAGAATCGAACCGGTTATGACATCGACTCCCATACCCACACGCGTGGCCGGAACAGACCGACTCCTCACTTCCCCCGTTAGCCCTTGTTAGTAGTTCATCATCGAACACAACAAACAATTCACAATCACAAGTCAGGTCTTGTTAGACACACACAAGGGAGGAAAGGGTCATACTCAACAACATAATGATATTAACAACGGTAAACTCTTTACATGGTTTTAATCTTACAAAGTCATAAACACACAGAAAACACAACAACGCACAAGCCGGTGTAAACCGGTAGGCAACAGACTGCAAGAAAACCATACCTTGGTCCTTGCCTCGACTGATTTCCACCTTGAGAGAATCCTAAACACATTAGTAACGTCGGTTAATTATTTTTTAACTTCGAACTTACTAAGTATTTAACATGATTAAATGACATGTTTTAATGTCTATCTACCTAGGTTACCTTCATTATACACCCTAGGTTAACTATATAAGTCACATTCTTTTCTGTTTTTTTTTTTTTACAAGTTTTGGTCCGACCGGACTTGCCGACCGGACTTGTCCATGTCCGGTCGATTCCAGAGAGTTTCCCCCCTTCGGAAATTCAGCCCGACCGGACTTGCCAAGTCCGGTTCCTATGTCCGGTCGATTCCAGTAACTCAATCCGTACACAATTTACAAGCCCGACCGACCTTGCAAGTCCGGTCCCAAGGTCGGTCCATTCCAGAAGCCAATTTTCGCAGGGTAAACAGGTCCCGACCGAGCTTGCAAGTCCGGTCGCAAGTCCGGTCGGCCCCAAATCTTTGTTTTCGTTTTTACATTCAACTCCAAACTTCACCCCATATAACCTAGTACTCTCTAACCTCATTTGGATACTTTAAACACAACTTAAGACATCTTTAAACACTCATAAAACTCATTTTCTAATTCCTTAAGCCTTTACTTATTCCTTCACAAAATTCCTAACACTTACAATATTTTCTCCTAGTTTTGCAAGTGGTGTTTCATACCTAAGATAACTACTATCCCAAAATGCTTTCTTCTTATTTTAACATCATCTCCCAAGCATCATCTCTCACAACTAACTCCTTATATTCATCTTAACAATTCTTTTCCAAGTTTACACTTTCTCCTTATTACCAAAGTTTGCCTAGGTATTTACCTAAGTCCCTAAGTGGCTTTGGTACTTGCTAGAACCTCAAGATCATGTCTAAGTCCTTATTACACTCTAGAACACTTCCTAGTTCATCCAAAATTCCTTTACAACATCTTGAACTCCTTATTCATTTCCTACATTTTCTAACTCACCAAATCTTATGTAACACTTAAACTTCTTGCTTTTTACCTAAATTTTGACATGGATTCCCCTAGAACATTACTAAGCCTAAACACTTGTTTTCTCCATTAAACACACAAAAACATCTAGAACACTTTCTACACAACTACACCAAATTCACACTACATCACAATATAGTGCATAACTTAAATTGCATGGCACTTAGGCCCTTAAAATGCATGGCTCTTAGGCCCTTAAAGTGCTTAAATCATAAACCTGAATTTCCACAATATAAATGCCTTTAACCTGCAATTACATAACAACAAGACATAAGGTATTTACTAGTCTCCTTGAGAACATTTACTAGGTCATTTACCATTTGCTCTTTAGGTAGTTTTAATAAGCATTTATGAGCTCATTTCTCCTAGGGCATTAACAACATTAAGTTAGTAGATTTACCTCTTTTTCCAAAAACACTTCCTTCTTGATTCCTTACAAAACCGTATGGTATTTTGATCCCTTGTCAAGTTCTAGACAATATACAAACATTATAATGAGTATTCAAGCTATAAGCTTCATCTCATTGTAAACCCTAATTTTACATTGTTTCAAAAACATTAATGTAGTTGTTTTACCTTGATCTTTGAAGGGAGTTTGGATATAACAAGAGAGGACTCCACCTAGCCCATGAAGTTGAAATGAAGCTAGAACAAAGTCACACAAAGAGCTATATCAATGTGTATTTTCGGTCAAGGTAAGAACATGGAGGAAACATGATTTTTCTTTGAGATTCCTTACCTAGAAGCAAAGGAGATCAACAATATGTCAAAATACAAGCTCAAGCTCCTTCAATGTGGAACACCTCGGCACCGAAATGGAGCTCTTGGAGTTTTGAGAAGATAGGAATGAAGAGCTTGATGAGAGGAAGAGATTGGTTGGTGTTTGTTTTGATTTGGACAAGTGAGCAAGATTTACAAGTGGTCAAAGCTAGAGTTCTAATGGTGGTGGTGGTATTACCGTGAGAGAACAAGGAAGGAAGAAAGAGTGGGAAACCGTGTGAATGAAGGAAAGAAATGAGAGAATGAAGATAGATTTGCTTTAAGGAGATTTATGCTTATAAAGTAAAAAGTAAGTTTAATTAATTTCTTTACTTACTTATATTATCAACTAAAGAGTGGTGAGTCACACCACTTAGAAAACCGGCCCCCTTTATTAGTGTGAGGGTGTTTTAGTCTTGTGTCAATTTAATTACTTAATACAATATGTTATAACTAGCTTGTAAAAGTTACTATTCACCTAAACAAGGCACTTAGAAGTGAAATTTTTGATTTCCCATTAATATGGCCACCCAAATGTGATACTATATAGTACACATATATATTTAAGAGTAATTATGGACATTTAGCCACTCAAAACTCATTTACAAGACAATTTTTCAAAAATGTGCTTTAAGACTTCTTAAAGCACATTTTGTGTTTTAACTTGTTTTCAAGCTTGGTTTTCTTTGTTAATTGATTTAATATGTTCATTAATACATATATAAAGTCTTGGTAAGTTCATTAGGTCTTACCCAAGCCTATTCCAAGCTTAGAGCACATTTTAGCTCTTATTGACTTTAAGCACATTTTGTGTTTGCTTTTGTTTAAATTTGTTTACTAAGGTTTCTAAGGCTCTTTTTAGTCTTATTACACCCTACTTAGGTGTTTAAACAACATTACTAGGTTTGGGGTATTTCAGTTTGGGAGCCCATAGGTGCTCCCCATTATTATTATTTGCGCTGCACACATTGTTGCAGTTAAGCTCTATGATCTACTCTATGTTACTGCTGTTTCATAGGGGGTGTGCACACTTAAGGACTTAGGGTGAGGTGGTTGATTGACGGTCCCATAGGTGACTGTCCTGGAATTGTTGTTTGGGGTCCCATAGGTGACCCCGTGTTCGGAATTGTGGTTATATCCTGTTGAAAGCTTCCTACTGCGGTTTCGGTATTGTTATGTTTTCTGGAAATTCATCAACTGTTCAGTAAAACCTTCTCATATGTTTATTAAAGGCAAATGAGTTCTAAAATTTATTTTACAGGTTGAGGTGGAATTTACTCAGTTTTTCTGATTTGTGCGATCCTTTCTGTGTTTTGTCTATGTTTTATGATCGCAGGTATGGATGACTAATTATGGGGATCGGGACAACGAATCACATAGTTTAGGGACCACGAATAATTGAGGCGATGATTTGAATTTCAGTGATTAAGAGATGTTGTGTTGTTCTCAGAGTTTTATACATTGAATGTTTACTTTGCTTCCGCGTAACTTGAAGTTAACTTTGTTTTTAAGTGTTAATTGGTTCATCAGCCTGAGCACCCATGGGATTTGGGTGTGGCGGTAATGCCCTGGACGTTTTGAGATCCGCTGCCGTGTTAAAGGTTATGTTCATTTGAGTTTTGGTCGAATTTATTGGCAATTATGAATTGGTTTTATTTGAGTTTGAGCTTCGTATTGAGTATTTGATAATGAATTTATCTGTTCAAGAGATCCTCAAGTTGTTAGTGAGTTTTACATGAGAGTTTCTAATGGTTTTTGGTTTCTGTTTACATTTTAAAAGCTGCACTTAAGGACCTGTCCGAACGTCCGTCCGGACATCAATGTTCGGACAGGCCCCGAAAGTTTCAAGGTTTTTCATCGTTTGGCTGTGTCCGAACATCTGTCCGAACTTCTATGTTCGGACAGCATGCGAGGACGGGTCCAGCTTGCAAGTCACAACCTATGTCCGAACTTGCAAATTCGGACCAATGTTCGGACCACATAAGGATTTTTTCCAAAGATTTGAAACTCGACTTGTGTACGAACTTCGAAGTCCGGACACAAATTCGGACGTTTGGTTTTCCGCAGTCTTTTCCGCTTCGGCTTGTGTCCGAACTTACCCTGTCTGGACACAAGTTCGGACCTACTCTGTTTTGCCCTTTTAGAACTCGTTTGAAGTCCGTTTTTAATGCTGTTTGCGCCGTTAGATTTGTATTTTCATAAGCTATGTTTGAGGTAGAAATCCAAGGTGTTACAGGTTTGGACCATGGATAAGATTATAGCCAGGAATCGGTTAACAATCTCTCTTGCAACCTCATCCTCACGCGTGGCCGAAACTATATCGGGCTTCCCAATACTCCAAAATTACTCAATTCCCAATTCTCAATGTTAGAGGGTTAGATGGTTAGAGTTAGTGAGAGCCATCAACAATATTCACACTCCATAATCAAGCAACAAGTTCAATCAAGGTTACCACAACCAACCAAACGACATTTCACTCACAATCACAACCTTCCAATTCATCCACAACTCAAAGAGTAATACCTTACACAAATACGTAACAAGGTATGCATACGCCTCTTCCTCATCCATTCATTTCATGAATTATACAAACTAAATATTCAAGGCAATATAGCAAGAACAAAATAAAACAAGCACAAGTAGGTGCATTAAAATCCGATTCGTGCATTTATCTTATTTAGGTGATCAAATAAGCACACAAATTAGGGTAACCAAGTTAGGATACAGAGCATGAGGAAATCATACCTTTTTACCGGGTGCTCCCTTGTTCCTTGGGTTCCCTCTTGTCCCTTGATTCTTATCCATGAACCAATGACTACATGTCAAATGGTTCAATTAATACTAAGCATTACAATACATACGTAGTTACTACTCCCGTACTTACCCCGTTGTCCCGTTCTTTCGGTTTAACTTAATGTTCATATACTTAAAACTTTCTTACTTAATCCTCCAACTTTTTAATACTTATAATGACCCTTAAACATCTTTAATTAAATACTAATTACCATATACTATCATTACCATTCACTTCCTTACCTTAAAAGCCATTTAATATGATTAGTTTACAATTTTTGGTTGGTCCGGGACCTTGTCCGGGTCTTAAGTCCTGGACCACACATGGTCGCAACTCTCGGCAGATTTTCAATGATGGTCCGGGACCTCATACTTAAGTTAAGTCCCGCACCTAGGCTCTGATAACTCTCGGGCATATTTTCACACATGGTCCGGGTCCTTATCCATAAGGTAAGTCCCGGACCTTTCAATCACCAAACTCCCGGTATGTTTTTGTAGGGTGGTCCGGGTCCTTGCACGGGACTTAAGTCCCGGACCACCACCTGGGTTCTACTCTCGGCCTTATTTTGTACACTGGTCCGGGACTTAGTCCTGGACTTAAGTCCCGGACCCTGCTATGTTTTCTACAGATTTACAGTTTTTAAAATCTGTTACACCCCACTACTTTGCCTAATTAATTCCCCATTGTTCCTACATTTAATCCCACATGTTTAGGCACCTAACTAAGCTTCTAAACATGCTCAAATCCTTTACCAACTCCTTACTCCTTTCATACCAATTCACACACATATTTTCTACATTTGCACTCTAGCACTTACATTATTTCTCCTAGTTGTGTTTGCTACAGATTTTGGCTCCTACTTCCCCCACAATTCTCATCTACTAATGCCATTTCCAAGGCCTACAATGCATTACCTTACCTCCTCAAGTTCAACACTCTTTTTACTAGGTCATGCACATATGTTTTCCTAGTTTCTCCAACACATTTCAACAACTCTTGCTACAGATTTTTACACTCCTCCCCCTAGTTCTCTAAATACCATTTCAAGGCTATCAATTCACTCTACTCAACACTATAAACACCTAGGTTCTCCCATCTCATTAAACCACCTTAAAACACTTACTTTACCGAAATTTCGCCATAGCCTCCCCATAAACTTAACATGTCATAACTCATCTTTTTCACCATTTACAATCCTAATCTAACCACACACTTACAAGGGTCCTACCAGCACTCAATATCAATCCAAAATTCCCCAAATCACAATATAGCTCCAAAGTCTTTATTAACCACAACATAACAACAAACCTAGAATCACTTGGCTTCAAAACCCTCAATTCAAACCAACAATTCACAAGCTCTCTCTGTAACACCCCTACCATTAATACAGTCATTACCGTCCAATCTTCTCGTGCTTCCAGATTCACGCAGCGGATACATACTTACATACAGTGGGTGATACAATGCCGTTAGTCACCCACGTCACTAACCAGGCTACTACTTCTACATACAACATCGGTCTGATGGACCGGAATATCCGAGTACTACACAAATACAATACATACTCCCATTACTTACTGAGTACTACAATACTCCATTCAATACAACACTCCATAATTCAATACAAGATAATGCACTACACATACCGAGTTTACTAAGTTCCAAATACAGATACGATACCTCTTCAATTCATGCATACTCATTAAGAGTCTAACCACTACCCATTCCTCACAACTACATACTTTCTAAGTACAAGGGTGTGCCACTTCGTACACTTCTACATTCTACTTCTACTTATCCAAGTGTAGCCTCCGGTCTTTCACCTTGACCACATCAGCTTCGGGTGCCTGCATACTAAAAACGTTCCCCCTAGGGAGTCAGCTTACGCTGAATATGATAACTGCATACCCCGCGTACTAGCGAGGGTACGCCGACCATTTGGTCGAATACATGCAATTCATTTTACAATACATACATACATACATGCTTTCATTCCCGATACTACAATACTACACAAGGTATAAATACAAACACACAGTACAATACATGCTTGGGAGACAATACAAGTCAACCAATACTTACTTACCATCTTTCAGAATACACATACACAATACATACTCATTACATACTCGATACGCAATACGGAGATACACTTCTCCAATTCACACAGAAGGCTTGTTAGCTTCTTTACACACCCGGGTTAATCGGGTGTTCAATACTCATTTACTCAAGGTCAATGACTTACAATAGTCAAGACCGATACACACACAATACTTACTTCTTACATACTTTACTCATGTCAAATCGGTATGACCTCCGGGCAGGGATTACTACATCCCACCACCGGGCTTTAAGGTGGCCCACTAATCCAGGATGCTACCCATTCAAGGGGATTGGTCCATAGAAAAGATTACAGCCAGGATTCGGATCAAACCTCTTGTGTTTCCTTATCCTCACGCGTGGCCGAAACTATATCGGGCTTCTACTCATTCCATTTTACTCATTACTCATGTTAGGAGTTAGATTGTTAGGAATTAGTAGAAGTCCATACCTTCTTTCCATACATTCATACAATACACAAGTACTCATACTTACACATACACTTCATTCTCATTCATACATTTCATGAATTATACAAACTATTTGTTCAAGAAGATACAACAAGAACAATATAGTTCAAACACAATTAAGTGCAATAAAAGTCCGATTCATGCATTTATCTTATTGGTGATCACATAAGCCCACAAATCGGGGTAACCAAGTTAGGATACAGGGCATGAAGAAATCATACCGTTCACCGTCGTATTCGTACTACCGGGCTCCTTCGATGTTCAACTATTTGATTCCTATACATACATGAAGTCGTATGATCAATGATCTATTATTGATCCAACTTATTCCTTCATTAGTACTCCTAATGTATATATACTACTCCTTTACTTTCATACTTGATTATTAAACCCATCCTTTTCTCATTACCTCTTATTATCACTTTCTTACCTTTACTACTTCATTTATAGTGTACTACTACATATATATGCATATATGTATACAGGCATGTATATATATGGTTACATATACATATGATTGCTATAATCATATAATAAAAATACTTTTTTTTTTTTACTCGACCGACCTTGCAAGTCCGGTCCCAAGGTCGGTCCAAGTCAGTAAGTTACATCGCGTGAAAATTTCAGGCCAACCGAACTTGCAAGTCCGGTCGCAAGTTCGGTCCATTCCAGAAGGTTTCAGACGGGAGAATTTTCTGGTCCGACCGAACTTGCAAGTCCGGTCCATTCCATAAGGTTCCCGTCTTTGTGATTCTGGGCTCGACCGACCTCGCAAGTTCTGTCCTAAGGTCGGTCCGGCCTAGTACTTCAGTTTTAAAAATCTGTTTCTTGGTATTTTACTTCCCCATTGCTTCCCCAATCTTTACCAATACTTCCCTACATGTTTACCACTCATTTAGATGCTCTAAATCACCTTAATTCATCCTCCAAACTTACTACTCAATTTCTACTCAACTTACACAAATTTTCCTCATTTCATTTCAGCACTTGCAACAGTTTTTCATTCCTCCAATGCTACAGATTTTCGTTCTAACTTCTACCATAAAATACACCTACTACTAATACCGTTACTAGCATCCTCATTACATTATCTTTTCATCCTAGTTCTTCCCATTACCTAAATCCTTTTTAATTTGTATCCGAGGTATTAAACACTCACTTCAAGTTCTCCAAATACACTTAATTCCTCCTAGTTTATACAATGCATTCCTAGCATTCTTTGCTACAGATTTTGCATCCTTATATCCTCCTACTACAACTACCATTCCATGGTTACTAAATATCTCTACTAACTCCAATACACACCTTGGTTCTCCCATTCACCAAGTCATCCTTAAATGTACATTTTCTACCAAAATTTTGCCTTAGTTCACCTACAATTTCTACTTCTCCACATACTTACTTTTTCATCAAATTCATTCCTAAACTAGCCACACCCATACAAGGGTCCTACCAGCAATCGATACAATATGCATTCACCAATACTTCCTCAATCCGCAATACCAATACATATACACAATTCATTTGGCTCTAAGGCCTACAATTCAAATACTTGCGCTTTAATACCCAAACTTCCACAATTTCAATACTAATGAAATGTTTGGGTTCTTTAAATTGGTTTGCCCATTCCCATTACTCTAATGCATTAAAATGTAGCATTCGGAAGGAGCTCTTACCTTGAGCTTATAATTCCTTCTTTCTTTCCAACACTCCTCCTTCTTTCTTTCTTGCCCAAAATCGGTTATGTGGGGAATGGAGTTGCCAAACTCCATTCCCATCACCCAATGAACACAAAAACAATTTCAATTAACATACTAACCCTCATAATAATGCTAGTTCATTGAAATGTTTAAAGCAAGATTTCTAGGGTTTACCTTTGGAGAGTTTTAGGAGGGGTTTTAGCCCTTGGTTCAAGAAGGTGAATCCACCACCATTGCAAGGTTGATATTATGCTCAAAAGAGAGAGAGAAAATGGAGTGTTACAAGGAGTAAAAATCAGTTATGAAAGGAGATGGTGAAAACATGAGTTTTTCATGTAGATTTTTACCTTAATGGAGAGAGAGGACTCCAAGCTACACATTGATGCTATTTTCTTCACCAATGGGGTATACCCTCGAAAATAAACTTTCTCATTTTTGGATTTTAAAAAGAGAGAAGTGTAGAGGAGAATGAGGGGAGCAAGAATATACGTTTATTTTTGCATTTGGGGCTCACTTGAGGATGGAGCATGAAGAAGAAGTGAGGAAGCCATGGGAGCTTCCTTTGGAGCTTCAAAATCGCCAGCACAAGGGAGGAGAAGAGAGAGAAATCAGTGGGGGAAGGAGAAGGATAGGAGAGAGATGAGGGAAATGAGAGGTGAGAGAGTGTGGGGTTGCTTTTTACTTTATTTGTGTGTCCTTTAGCATATTAGAAGTAAAGAGAGTGTGAGGGAAAGGGGCTACCGTTCACACACATACACTCACTCAAATTTTTGCTTTTTATTTGCAGAAGTGGACACACAAGTTTTCTTTTATTACAATGTCACCCCACTACTTCCCGGTTGTTACAGTTTTTACTAACTGGGACCCGTTTTCCGGAATTCTCTCGTCTTACTATTTTTATTGACTATTAAGCTTCCACACATGCTTAATAATTGTTATTTAAAGATTTATAACCTTTACGGGTCCGTTCGACCACTTAAAGTCACATTTTCGGGTTTTCTCAAAAAACGTGCTCTAAAGCTCTATTAGCGTTTTAATACATTATTTGGATCCGTTTTCTTCGGGAATTTTTCCCATATATTATTTAGGTGTTATTAAACCTTTAGAATCCATATAATACGCTAAACCGAGGCCTCATACCTCCTATGGTTATTTAACGCTTATTTAGCGTTTTCCGCTTTTTAAGCGTTTATTTATTTCTTTGGATTTATTTTTCCTTACCAATATTACTCAAGCATTATTAGGCTCTTAAATACGGATTAGAATTATCTTAATCACTATATTTAAGTTTGGGGTATTTCAATCTACCCCCCTTAAGAACTTTGTCCCCAAAGTTGCTCAAGGTTATAGGATTACAATACTTGCTCATTCTTACTTGTCTATGCCAAACGTCGTACATTCTTCCTTCTTAAAATTCTGAATTCATTACTCCAGGTTTCTACATTCCATACAATACAAATATACCGTACTTACTTCCATCTGCATCACATCCCACCATCTGGTTTCGCATTACAAGATTTATACATACATACGGTGCAAAGCTATCCCCAAAGCAATGCGATACACATTACAATCCCGCAGGCAATCAGGTCATTTAGACACAGGACTTCTCTATGTCCCGTTGCCCTTGGAATGATACAACATGATACACTACTACCTTCTCAGGCATAGACTTCTAGCAAATCCTTCGTCTTCAGGTTAAGAAAAATTCTTTCGTAATTGGTTCTTAGAAGTCCTCCACAGCATACAACTCCAAATTCCAATTTGTATTTATTGCTTCTACCATATGCGTGATTCTTGTGACCACTTGAGGGGAGCTTCAAGAATCGTTCGACCCTGATATGATCAGCACCAGCGTTGAACTATCTTTCCACCCCAATTTGTGTTTGGTTTCCCTTGATCTGATCAGGATCAAGTTCGATTTCCCACATCAGATTCAACAAACAAGTAATTTAATTGTTTCCATTTTCTATCTTTTTACTCTTTATAGTCGTGATTACGAATTCATACAACTCCAAAGGATGGAATTTAGTCCATCAATAATTCTCAATCTACTTCCCAAATACTTTCCTCGGAATTCGATGCCTAAATGCTCATTTCATCAATCTTCTCTACTTTCTTCCATTACCCTCTATTATCTCTACTATTCTGACTAGGGAATACAGTATTTATGAAATTCAGCTGTCCTCAATTTACTTCCAATAACATACTTACGAATACACCGCTCGTGGGCTGCATTCCTCTACTACTCATAGTTAATCCGTACTACTTCTTTAAGGATACAATACTTGTGGAGCTCCGTCCACTACTCCTTCTCAATTGTCTCAAAACAATCACCTAGGGAACTCAATTTCCTCTAGGTTCTACATCGGTTTTATACCGACTCATGCATCGTAATGCCATGTCTAAGTTCAAATAGACATACACAATAGGAATTATCATTTCCCAAAGAGTTTCTCTACTCTTCCTTACAAATACTCTCACATTGGAGTTACGAGATGGTTATATTCATTCAATGGTATTCACATCTCTTGTGCCTAATTACCACAATTATAATATGAATGAATACATATGTTTATCTGACATAAGTACTAATCATCAATTCGATTCTCATTTGTGCTATGCACATTATAGTTTCTGTGTTTTATTCATGAAACTTACATTAAGCGATTTTCGCTCTACCCCCCTTAAAAGGGATTACGCCCACGTAATCTACCATATGTTACTATTAAACATTGGTTTACTCGATTTGGGCAATCTGAAGCATTTTGCTTCACTACGATATACTATACAATATGCTCTGGTCAAACGGCCTTAACCATACCAATGGTTTAGTCTTTGCACCGAGGATTCCTATATGAGTTTATTTAACTCATAATTACTTCAGTTCTAGCCTATTAGGCTTCAAGGCATTAATAGCCATTCTTTTATACTTACTAGGTGTATTACATTTCCTAGCTAGGGCCCACTAGCTTCTGCTGTGCGACCCTGATAACTTGGGTTACTCACCCTTCATGTTATCCTTTGTGCCCATCACCTTTTTGTCCCTCTATTGTGGAAATAAGGTTTACTAACAGTGTGGTATTCTTTTACCGTTGTCTGAACTCAATGAGTTTTAGATTGTAACCAGCTCTCTAGTAATCTATTACACATACTATTCGTACTCCCACGATTATTCACTAAGTTCCTCCGACTTGTTGTCGGGCGAGGTTAAGTCACTACCTAGTTGTAGTGCTTCCTCTGTTTGTCACTAGCTTCTGAATTATACCAGTTCTTCTGGTTCAGTACAAGTGTTCTTTACTTGTATGACCTTGCATTTTCTACGCGTCGGTCCTAGTGACTTTCTCCAGTCTTCTTTCACCTTTTATTCCAATGAAATTCACATCTTGTGATTGTTAATGTGTTTTACTCTCTTCGTGCTTCTTTGGCCTTAGGCCGCACGGTTTGTTGCTAAGCTGGGTTTACTGGCTTATGCCATGTTTGTCGGTGAAAAGAAGGGCTTACTACGGTTTACATTTTCCATATTGCCAGCTATCCCACTAGATCATTAGCTGTACAAGTGCAATACCAAAACACTCAGTCATACAGAGTGCAGAGGCGTAAACGCTTGACAGTAAATCACTTATGTGATAGGGATGAATATTTCTACCTATCTTCTCATACTTAAGCTCCGTGTCATTTACTAACTACTTCCTCATAGCGGTCGCTTGTTGCGCACCGTATTCTCACTCATTATACCACATCGTTCCACTGATTCCGTTACTGTGGTAGTTTTGTCTTTACTCATTGCCATTGTCATTGGCACCATTTCCTTATGGTGTGAATACACTAGGAGGTTCCTAGTTCAAGCATATGACGGTCGTCATAGCATACCGCAATACCATTATCTTCCCCTTGTGGGGATGTTTTATTTCAATTTAGGTTTCATGTGTAGGTTAGCTTACCTCACATTACTTCCTCATTCATGAATGATATAGTTTGCCAAATAACTTGGTTGACCAAGGATGAAGTGGTTTATCGGGTTACCAGCTCCCTCGAGCGCCGGTCATTCATGGTGTGCAATGTGCACACTCATTGATTGTTTTTGACAATTACTGTCTCCATAGTGCTGAGCATTGGTTATAGGCTCTAGCTATGCAGTTTTACTTTTGCATGTACATTACCGGGACATCCCAAGAACTTTAAGGGTTTTCTGGTCCCGTTCTCCAATTGGAGGGTATTCTATCACTAACAAGTGAAGGTTCTTGTTGAGGGGTTGTCTTCACTCGTAGGTCTCATGACGAGGTTTACCATGTTAGTATTTTTACAATGGTTCACCACATGTTTGGGTACATAACGAGTATACTTACTCCTTCGAGCTTCAATGCTCTTAAGCGATGTGCTTCTACAGTCCACAGCTTCTTGTAGGCGTAGTGGTTTGGAAATCTCATTTCCTTATTCGTTGTCCCTTGGCAATATCTATGCACAAGTTTTGTTGTTATAGTGGATGGAAGCCTTTTCTTAGGGTTCACATCTTCACCACATTGGTGGTCTCAGGTTAACGAGGGGTACCTTCCTTTGGGTTCTCGCAGTGTCCAAGTGTGGACTAGGCCATTGTTGGCGTTATTACGATTCTTATGCCTCTGTGCTGTCATTGCTACAGAAGGCATGAAGGTAATTAAAAGCTTGTCAACTGTATACTAGACTGATGCTCTAGTGACAGTAACACTGAGTTGGCCATTACTCCAAGCCACTCAGGAGGTTGGGTTTGAATTGATGGTCCAGTTGTTGATTTTTTGTCATATGAGACAATATCTCTTGCCAGTCTTATTATCAAATGGTGTGGTTCTGCAACCATTTTAGTTTACACAACGTATTTGATTTGTGGCCTTTAAGCCCTATTGCCGCAAGCTATGATCTTTGCAAATTGCTTACACACGTTCCCACTCCTAGTATACCATCATAGGGTTGGAGGTATTACTGGGCTCCATGGCAAGTCGTGACATCACGCTTCCGCTCATAGGAGACCCTTTTAGTAATCTGGTACTAATCAGTGTCTTTGTGTAATTCAGGGTATTTTCCGCCATGCGTTATCCCTTCGGTGTCCTACCCGAATGTTTGTTCTAGCTTCCGTGCTCTTTATCAAGACACTTGTTCAACTGTTGTTATCTCAGACACCCTTCAAGGATTGCTCCTGGGTGCCGTTAGATCACGCCGTTACATCCGGCTGATGTTTATGATATGTTGTGTCTCTACTATACCGCCTTGTGGTATTGTATTTGAGCTATCCCCTTTAGGGTTATAGCGTCTCCCATCTTGGGTAGACTGTTTATACTTGCTCCTAGTGCTTAAGACTAGGTTTAATTTTTTTGATGGTGGATTATACCTTGCGGTAGTCTTGGGGTTGCTTGGGAGTTCTGTCCCGTTTGTTGAGCATTGTTGTGTTAATGTTAGGCTTTCGCCTTACTGTGTTCAGGCTGGGTATACTTTCCAGTTGTCATATAATCGTTTGAAGTCCTTGAGACATATCTAATGTCTATACCTACTAGTATGCGCTCTTTGCGCTTCCTAGTCCCCATTCCTTATCCTCAGATGGATTCTCTGAGTTCTTCCATACTCATTTCTTAGCTGAGTTCCTTCCCCTTGATCGTCTGAAGTGTCAGCTGTTCTGGTTTGAACTTACTCATGGTCCGTAGAACGGAGTTGGCTACTTCCCGTGTGTCGTATACTACATGTATACATACGTGGGGTACCATGTTGATACGTTACCACTTACCTAACTAATGTCAGGCCCGCAAGCTCCTTCGGAGTGCGGTTGTCCCACATCCCGTAATAGGGTACACTCGTAGTGCTCGTCACATGCCTAGGTGAAGTATTCCGTTGTCAACTCCTCTTGTATCATTCTATGATACTCACTGTAATTCTGTTAGTTTGGTTTCAAAATCCAAGGTTTTTAAAAACGTGCTCTAAAGCTCTATTAGCGTTTTAATACATTATTTGGATCCGTTTTCTTTCGGAATTGTTCCCATATATTATTTAGGTGTTATTAAACCTTTAGAATCCATATAATACACTAACCGAGGCCTCATACCTCCTATGGTTATTTAACGCTTATTTAGCGTTTTCCGCTTTTTAAGCGTTTATTTATTTCTTTTGGATTTATTTTTCCTTACCAATATTACTCAAGCATTATTAGGCTCTTAAATACAGATTAGAACTATCTTAATCACTATATTTAAGTTTGGGGTATTTCACTCTCAAAATCAACCAAACACATCATTTTTCATATTTTGGGTTCATTAATCAATTTAACCCATCCCAAATCCTAAAAGCATTGAATTGGGCTCCAAGGTAATTTATTTACCTCTTGTTCACAAGCCTTGTCTCTTTCACTCCTCTTCTTCCTCTTATCCTTTCTCTTGCTTGGAAATCGGCCAAAGTCCATGGAATTTCCCATCTCCAAATCAATATTCAAAGCAAGGAATGAGTATAAGTAAAAACACTTAACCTCATTAATTAGAAATGCTTAAGGCTCTGAAATGGGTGATTACCTTGAAACCTTAGGATGGGGCTTTGGTCAAGAATCAAAGGGGAACTCCCTCCAAGCTTTTGAGGATTAAAACAATGCTCATAAAAGGGAAGAAACAAGGCTCCATTAGAGACCAAAGTCGGCCAAGGTACAAAATGTTGAAAACATGACTTTTCCATGGATATTTTTACCTTGATAGAAAGAGGAAGCTTCAAGCTTCAAAATGGTGTGCTTTTCCCTTCAAATGGCCAACACCCATGAAAATGAAACTCATCCTTTTCGAAATTTGGAAAGAGAGGAAGGTAGAGGATGATGAGAGGAGTTCAAATATGTAGTTATTTTTGGTTTTGGAGCTTGGGTGTTGCTTGGGCATGAACATAAGGTTGAAGAAGCCATGGAAGGGGAGCTCCATTTCGTACCAGCTGAAAGGAGGGAGAAGAGAGCTGGCTTGGGGGAGAGACCACCGTGAGAGAGGGAAGGAAATGGGAAAAGTGAGAGGAGAGAGAGTAAAAAGGGGGATATAAGTCCCTTGACACTTTTTGCTTTTTGACTATTATATTAATTAGCTAGTTGAAAGTGTGTGAGAGGTTGGCTAGTACATTAAAACCGCCCCCACTGTAGCCATGTAAGTTGGTGGTGTTTCTCGTCTTTTACAGAAACGCTCGCTAATTTACCCGGTTTAGCACTATTCACTAACCGGGCCCGTTTTCCGGAATTTCCTCGTTTCTTTAATTTTATTGGTGATTAAGCTTCCTTTAATGCTTAATTATTGTTATTTAATAATTTATAATTTTTACGGGTTCGTTTGACCACTTAAAATCACGTTTTTGGGTTTTCTCGAAAAACGTGCACTAAAGCTCTATTAGCGTTTTAATACATTATGGATCCGTTTTCTTCGGGAGTTGTTCCCTTAAGTTATTTAGGCATTATTAAGCCTTAAGAATCCATATAATATGCTAACCGAGGTCTCATACCTCTCATGGTTATTTAACGCTTATTTAGCGTTTTTCGCTTTTTAAGCGTTTCTTTATTTCTTTTGGATTTATTTTTCCTTACCAATATTACATAGGCTCTTAAATAAGGATTAGAATAATCTTAATCACTATATTTAAGTTCGGGGTATTTCAATCTACCCCCCTTAAGAACTTTGTCCTCAAAGTTGTTCGAGGTTATGGGTTTACAATGCTTACTCATTCTTACATGTCTAATACCAAAGTCATACATTCTTCCTCCTTACAAGTCCCCAAATCCATTACTCAAAGTCTATACATACCATTCCATACCAATGCACCACAATCACTCCAATCCGCATTACATCCAACAATCTGGTTCCACATTACAAAATTTATACATACATACAGCGCAAAGCTATCCCCAAGGCAATGCAATACACATTACAATCCCGCAGGCACTCAGATCATCTCGACACAGGACTCCTCTATGTCCTGCTGCCCTTGGGATAATGCAATATGATACACTACCACCGTTCTCCGGCATAAACTTCCAACAAGTTCTCAATCCCCAGTCTAAGGCAATTCCTTCACAACTACTAATTAGAACTCTTTCTAAAACACACAACTCCAAATTCCAATTTGTATTCCTTTCTTCTATCCTATATGTGATTCTTGTGACCACTTGAGCGGAGCTTCAAGATTCATTCGACCCTGATGTGATCAGCATCAGTGTTGAACTATCTTTCCACCCCAATTCGTGTTCGGTTTCCCTTGATCTGATCAGGATCAAGTTCGACTTCCCACATCAGTTTCAAACAACCAAATAATTGATTATGTCCATTTTCTATCTTCTAAATCTTTCTAGTCATACTCATACAACCATACATTTACCAATTCCTAAAATCCATTTACTCAATACTACTTATACCATCAATTATTACTCAACCTATCTTCAGTTACTATACCCAATAATCCCAACAGTTAGTTCTCCAAATAGTTCTCTATCCTCAAATCATTTACAAGTCAAGTCAATTTATATCCTCAAATTATTCACAATTATCAAGTCAACTCAAATTACCTAGGGGACTCACTTCCCACTAGGTTCAACATCGGTTTCGTAGCAATTTATACTCCTTCAACTCCTCAAACATACTCATCAATTTCCTCAAACATACTCATTTCCCAAATTATAATCAATAGGGGTACTCATTCCCCAAGGAGTTCTTCTACTCCATTCACTCACAATCAATACTTCTTTCCACCTCAAGTCTCACAAATACTCAAGTTTACACAATGAGTGGATACCAATGTTTATGTAACATAAGTACCAATCATTACAACAAATACTTTTGCGCTATGCACATTGTAGTTTACGCCCTATCACGTAAAACATACATTTTGTGGTTTTTGCCCTTCCCCCCTTAAAAAGGGATTACGCCCACGTAATCTACCATGTGTCAACATTGGACATAGGTCAAAGAAATTTAGCCGTCATGGGGTGGTTCAACTTCCATGCAATCTATTATACAATGATCTTTGGTCAAAGGGTCTTAACCATATTATTGGTTCGTCCCTGCACCAAGAATTCTCATCGGAGTTGTTTAACTCTTAACCGGGTTCGCTTCTAGCCTTAGAGGCTTCAAGGCATTGATAATTATTCATTCATTCACTAGGTGTATTAACCCTCAGAATTTGGGCCCACTAGCTTCTACTGCGCGACCCTGATAACTTTAGGTTTATTTACCCTTCTCGTTATCCTTAATGTGTTATACAATATCCTTTATCCCTTTTATCCAGGGATTAAGGTTTATTAATCAGGCGTGGTATTCTTTTACCGTACGTGAATTCAATGAGCTTCTGATTTTCTATCCAGCTCCTTAGGAATCTATATACATACTGTTGTATATTTTTGTGGTTATTCACTTGATTCCTCCGACTTATTATCGGTTGCGGTTAAGCCACTACTTAATTGTAGTGCTTCCTCTGTTGTCAGTAGCCTCTGAATTATGACTTTGCATTTTCTATATTTCGGTCCTTATGACTTCGTACGTTTCCTTCTACCTTTTACCACAATTGTCATCTTCCTAACTTCCTAGCTATCACACTCGATCATTACTGCACAAGCGCAATACCAAAACACTCAGTCCTAAAGAGTGCAGAGGCGGAAACCCCTGGCAGTAAATCTCTTTTGAGATTGCATTAGGAATGAATATTATTTCCTTATTTCTCGGTCTGTCTTCCATCTTTACTCACCAATTCCGTAACCTTGTGATTTATTCACATATATTGGTCACTTGCTGCGCACCATCTTCGTGTTTGCTTACGACCTTGGTTTCCATGGTATCCGCTATCTCATTAGCTTCCGCTCATGTATCTCTACCATTAGACAATGGTTCTCCATTTACTTGGCTGATTATAGTACTTGACATTCTTTTATATCTCTGAGCTCCTTGAGCGTTATTGGTTTTTACACTTTAGGTTCATACTCCACATATTACTTCTTAACCGATTACTTCGAGGTTCCCAACAGTTGCTATGTTAGTGTATTTCCACTATGCTTGGCAATAACTGTAAGCCTAAGCTTCACTACCTTAGTAGTTCCAAAGAGGTGTATTATCAGATATTTACTGATGGTATTCACTTCTTGCAATTTATGTGTTTACCGCTCTTGCGGTCTCACATTAATTGGGTTGTCCCTGCTCGTTGGTTATTAACCAATCTTACTTGTTCCGTCCTTGGTAACTTTTCCTATGATTCACAACCGGTTTTGCAACCGTTGGACTTATTTATTGTAATGGGTTCGTGGCTCACTGGCCATGTTTCCTAGAGCTTTGCTCGTCTTAGGCCGTGTACAAGTATTGCTTCTCCTATACCGTGAACTGTGTTGGAGGTAACAATGGGCTCCATGGTAAGGATCACTGCATCACGCTTCTGTCCGTTGGATGCCCCTTTAAGTATCTTGGTATTGATCGGTATCATTCATAATTTTAGGGTATCCCCTGATAAGTAGGATCCCTTCGATGTTCTAACCGAGTGTTCGTTGAAACTCTCGTGTCTTCATCACGACATTGTTTTACACCCTTCAAGGATTGCTCCGGGGTGTTGCTCAGTTATGCCATTACCTTTGGCTAACATTCATAAGAATGGCTAATTTACTCCGCATTATGGTTCTGGATTCCAAATTGTCCCATTTGGGGTTATAACGTCTCCCGTTCTTAGGGTAGACTATGTGTGCTTCCCTTAAGGTTTTAGTCGGTTTGGTATTTCCTTTGGTGGTGATCGGTACCCTCTGGTGCCTTATATGATCACTTGTGTATTTCACTTGTTCTTTGAACATTGTGTGTTCATGATAGGCCTTGCCTCATTGTGTTTAGGCTGGATTCTCATTTCAGCTATTATGCTTTTGCTTCATTATTCTTGAGACATATCCAATGTCTTTGATCAATTACCAGTGCTTTCCCACACCTATTAACTTTAGTTGTACTCCCAGAATAGTTCTTGACTCCTTTAGCTTGTAAGCTCATCTGAGTTTCTTCGATTATTCAAGGTGTCCAACTGTTTGGTTTGAGATTATCTTATGGTTCGTAGAACGGAGCTGACTACTTCCCGTGTTTCGTACACTACATGTATACATACGTGGGGTACCGTATTGGTACGTTACCACTTACCTGACTAACCCACCAAAGGGTCTGTCAGGCCTGCAAGCTCCTTTGGAGTGCGGTCGTCCCACATCCCGTATTTGGGTACACTCGTTGCATTCGTCGCACGCCTAGGTGAAGTATCATTCTATGATACTTACCGTGATTCTTCTGGTTCGGTTTTAAAAATTGAGGTTTCAAAGAAAAGTTTGTGGTTTTGAAAGGAAACTTCTGGGTTTTGAAATAGCAATCTTGAGTTAAAATGAAAATCTTCACGGTGTTGCCATGCTTGGGGTCCTTGACCAAGTACAGCTTCCTGCTGACTGGTATGTTCGTAATGTTATGTTTGGGGCGTTTGGCCTTTCCAAGGCTTTATTGTTCAAGTTCTCAGGATTGGTGTTGCTGCAAATTGCTTACATCCTCATGGTGGTACTTTAGTAAGTACTTGTTAATCGTCAAAAGTCTCTCACTTGCCTTGTTGTTGCTGCACTTGCCTTGGCAAGTGCGCGGGTACGTCGGTTTTTAGGTTACCATATACCGATCGCGGTACTGTTTCCATCTGTACTTGGTAGTTTGGTTGGATCTTCCTTTGATCTTTTGATCTTAGTGATCAATCTCCTGAGTAGTCTCTCAGTGTTATTGACAAGATTGTCGATAATTCAGGTACTTCCCGATCCTCGTGGTACTCCAGTACCTTACTTAGTTGCTCACTCCCCACACCTTTGTGGTGGTTACCGAGGTTTGTCCGATCCTTAGGAGCTACGTCGTAGTCCTGTTGGTGTATGTTTTCTGAATAATCTCATAATTGTCTGAACTATGTTGTTTGGGTATTACTGCCCCTTTGGCATTGTAGGTTGGAGTTTATCCAAGCTCGACTAATTCCTTAGTCGGTTTCTGTACCGTTGTTGGTATCATCACGCATTGCAGTCCGCAGACTCTATCGTCTCAAGTTTTGTTACTCTGCTATTCTGCTCATTGTGTAGCTATGCTTCCCTTCTTGTTGGCTGCGCATGGTTCTCGCGACTGCGAAGCATGTCGCCCCATGGTGCCGCAAATTCCATTATCCTGTATCTAGGATCTTCAATATTTTGTCGTTATGTGCGGTGATTGTCTTTCAACCGGGAACCGTCTTCGGGGCTTCCAGTTCTTGGAATCTACTGTATGACAGGTTCTTGCTCTCTACATAGTTTATTTACAACTGCCAGATCGGGATTCCCCGAGTATGAGAGGTCTTTCCATCTCTCTGGCGTTTTTCCCCAACTTATAAAGGGGGTCGTGGAGGGCGGGATTAGTTATGTAGGTATCCAGATCACACTGGAAGTTTCTATCTAGCGTACCTCTCACGCTAACACTCAACCCTTAGCCCTAAGTCTCTAATTCCTAACTCGGTATTTTCCTAAACTCGGTATTCAGACCATCAGAGCGATACTTCGCTCTGATACCACTTTTTGTAACACCCCTGCCGGTAATCACACCATTAACTCCTAACCCGTCTCCATTATCGATACACCTGCAGCGGAAATCCAAACTACAACCGGGGGTGATACAGTGCCGTTAGTCACCCACGTGACTAACAAGGCCAATCCAAACACAAATACAACAACAAATACAATATCGGTCTAACGGGTCTTATTCCGAGTACACTATACAAAATGATACATCTCACTCCCATATCAATTCTCAACCCAAATACAACCTTCAATCGCATGATATACAAGACCATCACCATTTAACGCTATACCGAGTATCCACAATTCCCAACATTATTAATGACCTTTCAGTCTTACAATTCCATAGTACAACCATACAAATGATTAACAACTACCCTTGCTTAATCACAACCCCATCATACTCTCGAACGGCGATCGGCTACAAGCCCTATACAATTCACTACTCTCTTTATTTCACTCCTAGCTATCCAAGCCTAGCTGTCTATCTCTTACTGTGATCATGTCCACTTCGGGTCCCTGCACACTAAAAACGTTCCCCCTAGGGGGTCAGCTTACGCTGAATATGACTTCCGCATACCCCACGTACTAGCGAGGGTACGCCGACTAATTGGTCGAGAGCATGCGGTTCATTTTAATTCAAACCTCATGCAAGGCAACAATTCATTATATATGTATATTGACACATTCCCAGTTCAACATTGAACACAAACACTAACACACACATCAAGAGGTTAGTTTCGTTTGTTGTATAATTAGGCTTCGAGGGTTATACCTCACTATGCCTCAATTCATTCCACATTGTCACCCACTCAATCGGGTTACACTTATTCAAATTCTCTTACTCTCAGTCTCTAACTCAATTCTTTAGTTACAACTCAAGTCTCAACTCGAAACTCAATACTCACGTGCTCAATTCACAATACTCAATACTCAACACTCAAGGTCTCAATCAATACTCAACACACAAAGGCAACTCAATCCAACAAGCACAAAGTTCACAATCACCAACCAAGTTTTGACTTCAATCAAACTTCACAATGGGTTAGCCCAATTAGCATTCGGGTTAATTGGATGTCATTATCCCGATACTCAAGGTCATCAACTCAAGTCCAAGTCATTCCCAACCAATTTTCTTCTCTTGCCAATACTCAATGTTAAGTCGGTATGACCTCCGGGCAGGGATAAGGCTATCCCACCACTGGGCTCAAAGTTGGCTCACTTAACCAGGTTGCTACCCATTTAAGGGGTTTGGACCATGGAAAATATTATAGCCAGGAATCGGTTAACAATCACTCTTGCAACCTTATCCTCACGCGTGGCCGAAACTATATCGGGCTTCCCAATACTCCAAAGTTTACTCAATTCCCCAATTCTCAATGTTAGAGGGTTAGATGGTTAGGAGTTAGTGAGAAGCCATCAACAATATTCACACTTCCACAATCAAGCAACAATTCAATCAAGGTTACCACAACCAACCAAACGACATTTCACTCACAATCACAACCTTCCAATTCATCCACAACTCAAAGAGTAATACCTTACACAAATACGCAACAAGGTATGCATACGCCTCTTCCTGATCCATTCATTTCATGAATTATACAAACTAAATGTTCAAGGCAATATAGCAAGAACAAAATAAAACAAGCACAAGTAGGTGCATTAAAATCTGATTCGTGCATTTATCTTATTTAGGTGATGAAATAAGCACACAAATCTGGGTAACCAAGTTAGGATACAAAGCATGAGGAAATCATACCTTTTTACCGGAATTTACTTTACCGGGTGCTCCCTTGTTCCTTGGGTTCCCTCTTGTCCCTTGATTATTATCCACGAACCAATGACTACATGTCAAATGGTTCAATTAATACTAATCATTACAATACATACGTAGTTACTACTCCCGTACTTACCCCGTTGTCCCGTTCTTTCGGTTTAACTTAATGTTCATATACTTAAAACTTTCTTACTTAATCCTCCAACTTGTTTATACTTTTAATGACCATTAAACATCTTTAATTAAAAACTAATTACCTTATACTATCATTACCATTCACTTCCTTACCTTAAAAGCCATTTAATAAGCTTAGTTTACAATTTTTGGTTGGTCTGGGACCTTGTCCGGGTCTTAAGTCCCGGACCAACACATGGTCGCAACTCTCGGCAGATTTTCAATGATGGTCCGGGACCTCATACTTAAGTTAAATCCCGGACCAAGGCTCTGAAAACTCTCGGGCATATTTTCACACATGGTCCGGGTCCTTATCCATTAGGTAAGTCCCGGACCTTTCAATCACCAAACTCCCGGTATGTTTTTGTAGGGTGGTCCGGGTCCTTACACTGGACTTAAGTCCCGGACCACCACCTGGGTTCTACTCTCGGCCATATTTTGTACACTGGTCCGGGACTTAGTCCTGGACTTAAGTCCCGGACCCTGCTATGTTTTCTACAGATTTACAGTTTTTAAAATCTGTTACACCCCATACTTTGCCTAATTAATTCCCCATTGTTCCTACATTTAATCCCACATGTTTAGGCACCTAACTAAGCTTTTAAACATGCTCAAATCCTTTACCAACTCCTTACTCCTTTTCATACCAATTCACACACATATTTTCTACATTTGCACTCTAGCACTTACATTATTTCTCCTAGTTGTGTTTGCTACAAATTTTGGCTCCTACTTCCCCCACACATATTCTCATCTACTAATGCCATTTCCAAGGCCTACAATTCATTACCTTACCTCCTCATGTTCAACACTCTTTTTACTAGGTCATGCACATAAGTTTTCCTAGTTTCTCCAACACATTTCAACAACTCTTGCTACAGATTTTTACACTCCTCCCACTAGTTCTCTAAATACCATTTCAAGGCTATCAATTCACTCTACTCAACACTACAAACACCTAGGTTCTCCCATCTCATTAAACCACCTTAAAACACTTACTCTACCGAAATTTCGCCATAGCCTCCCCATAAACTTAACATGTCCTAACTCATCTTTTTCACCATTTACAATCCTAATCTAACCACACCCTTACAAGGGCCCTACCAGCACTCAATATCAATCCAAAATTCACCAAATTGCAATATAGCTCCAAAGTCTTTATTAACCACAACATAACAACAAACCTAGAATCGCTTGGCTTCAAAGACCTCAATTGTAACACCCCAACCGTTAATCTCGTCATTACCTCTTAAACTGTTACTAATTACTCCTACTCACGCAGCGGAACTCTAATTACAACGAGGGGTGAAACAACGCCGTTAGCCACCCATGTGGCTAACCAGGCCTTTCTTACATACCGTAACGGTCTGATGAACTGGATCAACCGAGTACTTCATACAAATACAATACTCTTTTCACTTCTTTACTATACCGAGTCTACAATATACGGATGCCGATAACATACTCGGACTTACACCTCATTTAAATGCATAAGTAATTACGATCTAACTACCCACGCTTCATAACTGTCCCCGTCCTACTCTCTCGAACGGTGGTCAGCTTCAAGTACCTGCACACTAAAAACGTTCCCCCTAGGGGGTCAGCTTACGCTGCGCATGAAATTCGCATATACCGCGTGCTAACCGCGGTACGCCGACTACTTTGGGTCGGATATACATGGAGTTCATTTAAATCAAACAACATGCATCATGGCAATACAATATATATGTATATCATACAAGGAATCTACATCCAATCACGGAACACGATTCCTAACTAACATAACAATGTTGTTAGTGGTAACTGGTTACTCTTAGGTATTGAGGGTTATTCCTCACTATGCCTTGTTTACTTATTCAATACCTCACCCTCTCTCTCGGGTTACTTATTCGTATACACACCCATTCTCTTGGGCTACTCATTCTTATACTTACCCGTTCTCTCGGGTTACTCATACATATACTCACCCCTTTCTCTCGGGTTATTTATACTCGTTATCTCACCCACACTCTTGGGTTATTCATACTCAAGCTCTTGTAGATTCTCGAGACACTACAGGTCTCCTACGTCACGCTTGTTACTCTCTTACATACTTAAGCCAAAACTCATGGCTCTCTAGCGTAGTCTTACTTCCCCGGTTTCGACCCTACTCTGGGTCTAGCATGGTGGGATGGTTCAACTAGCTCACGGAACTCTCTCTTAGTTCCTATCTCTTTTACTTAGGTCCGACTACTCTCGGACTACTCTCGTTCCCATACACTCCTCTCTCGGAGTTATAGTAATATCCTGTATATTAGTCTAGAAGCATCATTCTCGATGTTTCTAATGACTTTGGGAACTTTACTTAAATTCGGGTAATCTTAGGTTTAAGTGTTACCCTCACAATCATATGCTTGTACATTCGGATATTTTCTTATACCGGGTAAAATCCTCATATAAGAGGTCGACCGTATCTCAAGGGAGTCACATAGTCCCTTAGGTCTCTTTTACCTTTCTTATATGTTTACATTATTGGACTAACTTCAATCCTCTCGATGGAGGTTCATTTATCTCTCCACTCATATTTATTTCGTGGATTGTTTCAATAAGGTTCTCTAACCGTTATCGGGTATATACTCAACCCGTACATCTCCTCACATTTTAGGGAGTTCATATGTTTGTGTTATCGTTATACTTTAATCGATAGCTTGTGTGTGTTTGCATATTACCATTGGTTGTGACTACCCGTTCAACGGGTTTCTAGTCAATCAGTACTCACTAAGAGTCGGTCTATGCACTACGTTAGACCACACCGGCATACAAGTATGTTAGCTCATACAACATACAACAATGCATGCATAATCAAACAAGGGATTATTTTCATGCTTTAATCTTGATTAAGCCGGCACACAAACACACAAATCAGAGTAACTCGGTTAGCATACGGGGCATGAGAAAATCATACCTTTCACCGGGGTTTTTACTTTACCGTGGCATCTCACCATGCTCAGGTCACGCACGACTCTCTGATAATGTTTCAAACATTATTGTTATCACTAAACTCATACGGTACATAATAAAATGCTACTCCCGTACTTACCCCGTTATCCCGTTATCTCGGTTTCACTCTTGTTAATTTGAGTTCTCACTTCTCAAACACTTCTAACACTTTCTTACACTTCTTAGGGCCTTTACATGTTACCAAACAAGGCCTTAACATCTTATAACATCATTAACATTCAAACCCCCATCATTTACAACCTTTAAAACACTCTCTGTAGGTTTCTGGGGGTGGTCCGGGACTTGGTCCTTACCCTAAGTCCCGGACCAATTGCAAACTTAACTCTCGGGTGAAATTTACACCTGGTCCGGGACCTTGTCCTGGAGTATAGTCCCGGACCAAAGCAGGGGGTGTGCTCTCGGCATAAAAACAGGGGGTGGTCCGGGTCCTTGTCCATGGACTAGGTCCCGGACCCTGCTACAACCTGAAACAAACATTATTTTTCACCCCCATTTCAACCCTTAATCTTTCCATAAACTTTCCACAAGTTTTCCACACATTTAATCACCTTAAAACATGCTCTAAAACTCTTCAAATCATAGGCTCAAACCTTACCCAAATTCTTACTCAACATCACTTATATTCCATAACTAGTTTTCTTGTTTTGTTCAACTCTTGTAACAGATTCTGGTTGCATCATTATACCATTCAAACTTCCCTCACCAATGTCATTCTTAGCACTCAAATGACATTATCTTTACTCCTAATACACCTTTCTCCTTAGCTTGATTTTTGCAAACCATTACTACTCACTTAAACCTCTTAAGCACACCTAGTCTCTTCCTCATCATAGAACACTCAAGACTTTCCATTCCTAGGTAAATTTTGACAGCACTTACTTGCTTTACTAAGCATTTTCACCACACTAAAATCAACTCACAAGCACTTCTTCCCACCTGTTTGGTTTAGACATCAACAATCACATTAAATTCCCACTTGTTCACATATAAACTAGCTTGGTTTCCTAGGTTCATTTTACACACTTAAACCCATTGAAACATTCCCATTCAACAAACAACATTATAGTATCATGACCACCACAATTCAAGGTCCTTAATTCAACCTATCATTTAACTCACAAGTCACATAAAAACTAGCTCAAGGTAAGCTTTTTACCTTGCTCCTTTTCGGTTTTCTCCCTCTTCTTCCTCTTTCTCTTGTTCCCTCTTTCTCTTCATGTTTCCACATCAAAACAAAGGGGCATAGATTTCCAACTACAATCATATCCCCATACGCATATATCAAACTTATTAATTCAAACCCTCCTTACAAAACTAGTATTTAAGAGCTAGTTTTTAAGGCTTAACTTTGCCATTACCTTAGAGTGTCCAAAAGGAGAGCTTGGCAATCAAATAATGGAATTTCCAACACCCCACAATGGCATGGAGAAACCGACTGAAATGGAAGAAAATTTTCAACGTGGGAAAATTTTCCAAATAGCAAGAACAAGCTAGGAATGATGAACTTTTGCTTATATTCTTACCTTAGAGCATTAAGGAGATGATTGAGGGTCAAAATAAGCTCTTCTAGCTTCAAAAGCTCCAACACCCATGGAAGTGAAGGTGGAGGAAACAAGATTTTGAGGGGTACAAAACGTAGCCCTCGCCGATACGAATCTAGCGGTATAATTTTTGTGTGATTTGGTGGAGAAATGAGTGAATGAGAGGAGGAAGGAGATGGGACTTGTGAGCTCCTTCTCGCATCGGTAATACAGAGGAAGAAGAAGATATGCATAGGCTGGGAAGAACGTGAATGAGGGAAAAGAAGGGAAGGTGAGAGAGTAAGTAGTAAAGTGTTATTTACTATTCTCTTTTTACTTTATACTATTTGCTTTACTTATTTTTTATTTGTCCTGTTATTACTTAATAGCTAGCAAGCTATTAATGGGTGCACACATTATAATTAAAACGGCCCACATTAATTAATAGCCCGGGTCGTTTTTGTCTTTTCGAATTAAACGCGTTTCGTCTCCCGGTTTCAACACTATTCATTTACCGGGTCCGTTTCCGGAATTTTGCCGTTTAATTAATTTTAATGGTTATTAAGCTTCCATTAATACTTAATTATAGTTATATAATCAACTATAACTTTTACGGGTCCATTTGACCACTTAAAGTCACGTTTTCGGGTTTTCTCGAAAAACGTGCTTTAAACTCCGTTAGCGTTTTAATCCATTATTTGGATTCGTTTTCTTCGGGAATCATTCCCGTATACTAATTAGGCCTAACTAAGCCTTAGGAATCCATCTCGGACCCTCTCGAGATCATATATCTCTTATACTCATTTAACGCGCATTTTAGCGTTTTTCGCTTTTCACGCGTTTTCTCTTTTCTTTTGGTTTTATTTTCTTTACCAATACACTTTAGGCACCATTAGGCCCTTAATAATTTTTATTAGAGTAATTTAATCACCATTTTTAGATCCGGGGTATTTCATCAATTCAAACCAACAATTCACAATCTCTCTCAAAATCAACCAAACACATCATTTTTCATATGTTGGGTTCATTAATCAATTTAACCAATCCCAAATCCTAAAAGCGTTGAATTAGGCTCTAAGTTAATTTATTTACCTCTTGTTCACAAGCCTTGTCTCTTTCACTCCTATTCTTCCTCTTCTCCTTTCTCTTGCTTGGAAATCGGCCAAAGGCCATGGACTTGCCCATCTCCAAATCAATATTCAAAGCAAGGAATGAGTTTAAGTAAAAACACTTAACCTCATTAATTAGAAATGCTTAAGGCTCTGAAATGGGTGATTACCTTGAAACCTTAGGATGAGGCTTTGGTCAAGAATCAAAGGGTAACTCCCTCCAAGCTTTTGTGGATTAAAACAATGCTCATAAAAGGGAAGAAACAAGGCTCCATTAGAGACCAAAGTCGGCCAAGGTACAAAATTGAGAAAACATGACTTTTCCATGGATATTTTCACCTTGATAGAAAGAGGAAGCTTCAAGCTTCAAAATGGTGTGCTTTTCCCTTCAAATGGCCAACACCCATGAAAATGAAACTCATCCTTTTCGAATTTTGGAAAGAGAGGAAGGTAGAGGATGATGAGAGGAGTTCAAATATGTAGTTATTTTTGGATTTGGAGCTTGGGTGTAGCTTGGGCATGAAGAGAAGGTTGAAGAAGCCATGAAAGGGGAGCTCCATTTCGTACCAGCTGAAAGGAGGGAGAAGAGAGCTGGCTTAGGGGAGAGACCACCGTGAGAGAGGGAAGGAAATGGGAAAAGTGAGAGGAGAGAGTAAAAAGGGGGATATAAGTCCCTTTACACTTTTTGCTTTTTGACTATTATATTAATTAGATAGTTGAAAGTGTGTGAGAGGTTGGCTAGTACATTAAAACCGGCCCCCACTGTAGCCATATAAGTTGGGGGCGTTTCTCGTCTTTTACAGAAACGCTCGCTAATTTACCCGGTTTAGCACTATTCACTAACCGGGCCCGTTTTCCGGAATTTCCTCGTTTCTTTAATTTTGTTGGTGATTAAGCTTCCTTCAATGATTAATTATTGTTATTTATTAATTTATAATTTTTACGGGTTCATTTGACCACTTAAAATCACGTTTTCGGGTTTTCTCGAAAAACGTGCACTGAAGCTCTATTAGCGTTTTAATACATTATTTGGATCTGTTATCTTCGGGAGTTGTTCCCTTATATTATTTAGGCATTATTAAGCCTTAAGAATCCATATAATACGCTAACCGAGGTCGCATACCTCTCATGGTTATTTAATGCTTATTTAGCGTTTTTCGCTTTTTAAGCGTTTCTTTATTTCTTTTGGATTTATTTTTCCTTACCAATATTACTTAGGCTCTTAAATAAGGATTAGAATAATCTTAATCACTATATTTAATTTCGGGGTATTTCAACTGCGGTTATGTATATATTACTAGTGTTGTTTCTTATTTAATTTATTTCTGCTTGTTTACACGTTTGGGCGAGTAATGGCATGTGACACCTAAGTGAGATTATTTCTGTGATGCTTCCGCTGTGAGACGTCATTAATGCTACGTGAGTGATTATTATGTGATTACGAGTGGGGTGTTACACACTACATCGTGTTTAATGACCTGGGATGATATTTGTCTTCTGGTAGGATCCACTAGGATATGGTTAGTTGAATTGATTTAGGAGGATGAAATGATGCATTTGGGCATGTTAGATTTGTAGGGAAGTTATGGCGAAATTTTTGTAGTAATTAGAAGGTTTAGGTGATGTTGGGGGTATTAGAGAACCTATGGTTAACTAGAAACTTGATAGGGATGCATTGGGTGGATTAATCACCTTAAGATGGTAGTTGAAGGATTGTGAAGAGTAGTGCAAAAATCTGTAGCGAATGTGTTGTTGAAGTGTCTTGGAATCTCTAGAAAAGACTTAGTGTGTTTGACCTTGTGAATGGTGAGTGACTTAGGCATTGGAAAAGCAAAAGACTAGGAATGAATGTGGTATGGTCAAATGGTTGGGAGAAGGGTGAAAACTGTCATGGGAATTGTTTGGGAATGCACTGATGTGCATGGTGTGCAGAGAATGAGAAAATGAGAGAACAAAATTGTAGAATTGAGCAATAATTGAGTGATAAGTTTGATCAATGATTAAAGGAGGTTTAAGGAGTGTTTAAGGTGCTAAAACAGGCTAGATTACATGTGGAAAGATTAGGAAAAGATTGGGTAAAGATTGAAGTTGAAATAGAGGTTTAAAAACTGTCAAATGTAACAGAACTGGGTTGGTCCGGGTTTAAAAACCGGTACACAAACCCGGACCAACCTAAAAACAAGGTAGAATGTTGTCCGCAGGTGTTGGTCCAGGTTTATATCTCGGTACACATAACTGGACCAACACAAAATCATGGCAGTAAGTTGAGCGACGAGTTGGTCCGGGTTTACAAACTAGGACACAAACCCGGACCAACCCAAAAATGCTCCAGAATGTTGAAAAATGACATTTTAAGATGGGGAATTGAATGGTAATGATAGTAGATGATGATTAGGCCTTGTTTGGTGACATGGGAAGGTCATTAGGATGATTGAACAAGTGTGAGATTGAATGTGTAAGTTGAGAACTTAAGAACACTTGAGCAAAATTAAGATTAACGGGATAACGGGGTTAACTATGGGAGTATTAGTCGTTTACATACCGTATTACCTTAATGTTAATAGAAACACTCGAAATGTTATCAAATATTCGAGAACTAACTGAGGAGCGTAAGATGACGCGCTAGAGTAAATCCTTGGTGACAAGTATGGTTTTCTTGCAACTTGTGTCCTGCCGAGTCCTCTCGGCTTGTGTGCTGTTAGCTTGTGTGCCGACCTAACAAGATAAATGTATGAAAAATGTTTATTGTATTGTTATGTATCTTGATGCTTGTTGTATGTGCCAACCATCCATGTTTTATTGCGTGGTCTAACTTAGAGTTGTAGACCGACTCCTAAGTGGGTAATGGTTGGTTAGTGACTCGTAGAAAAAGTTGTCCAAAAAATAATGTGAACGTGGAAAACACATAAGAATTATAAACTAGAGAACAACGATAGTTCAAACATTATGAACTCACTCAATGTGAAAGAGTTATACGAGACTAGTAAACTCCTGTTAACGGTTAGAGAACCGAACCGAAACAATCCACGAATTAATTAATAGTGGAAAATATAAAGAACCTCTATCAAGAGAACCATGATAGTTCAAAGTTATGAACTCGTGAGAGAAGTAAAAAGAGATATAAGGGACCATCAAACTCCCTTCCAAAGATAGTCGACCTTCTATAAGAGGATCCTACCCGGTATGAGAAAATGACCCGAATATATAAGTGAAATACCCCAAACTAATAAAACTTGGATTAAACATATAATCAAATTAATTAAGGCCTAAACATGCCTTAAAAGTCAATTGAGAACAACAATGGTCAACACAAAGCAAATATTGCACCCTTTGACTGTTTAGGGTAAATACATACCCAAATGAACTCCTTAGGACCTAAAAATTTGTCCTAAGAATACTAACACATAAAGGAATGTACTAAAATCATTGTACAACACTCCAAAACAAAGAACAAGCATTAACATGCTTAAAGGTCAAGTAGGGCATAAATGTGCTCTAAGAAACCTTAAAGGTCTTATGACCTCCAATTGATATAAAATTGGATTCCTAAGATCAATTATCATGTAAGGAACACAATGAAACCATTCTCAAAGAAAACAAAGCTCAGAAACACCTTGTGACATAAAATGTGCACTAAAACACCTTAAAGCACGTTTTTGTGTACGAGCTCTAAGATATTGACTTTTTGTCACTTTAAAGACTAGATTACATTCTTTATAACATTAATGTGACATGATAGACTATATTATCAATTCTAAATCAAAGTTTAAAAATAAAATCAAAATGGGTGATTTTGGGTGAATAGTACCCAAAATAACATTTAGTTACTTAACTTAAACCATGGTCAAATGTCACCCATTGATTTGACCACCCATTGCCGCCTATTTAGGCTGTCATACTCATCCATTATCCAACAATAAATATCTACTAATGAGTCATCTAAGACTATTCAATAAAGTAACCAAACTTTACCTTATAAGCTTATTTCTTTCTCTTTCCTCTCATTACCTTCCTTCCCACCGTAAGTACTCATCTTTAACCTCTCTTCTGCTCCTTCTTGACTGTGCGCAAGATCCCACTTCAATTATCAACTCCTTGAATCATAGGTAATCCATTGGTACATGATTATACTCATTTTCTTCATCTCATTCTCCTCTTTCAAATGGTATAACTCAATCCCATTTCCATCCAGCCATCTTTTGCGAGTTCATGCTTGAAGGATAAGGGAATTTTCGGTTGAAAATCAAAGAAGGAAGGGAAGAAAGCTTAAGAAGTTCTTAAGGTATAAAAATGTGCTTTAAGCACATATCTCTTCATTCTCTTCAATTCCGGTTGGAAAGCTTCATTCCTTAGGCTTATTATCTTCTTATTTACATGCTGATTCAGTTGGTATATCAAGAGCTTCAAGGAATAGCCAAATTCATGCCAAAAACACCATTTTGGCATCTTAATCAAAGTGAAAATTAGCCACCTTCTAAACTGAGTTGCAATGGTTTTAAGCCTTGTTTTAGTAGCTCTTTTGATGCTCTTTTTATTCTGTAAAAATAGGCCGAAGACCAACCTTGCTTGCCTTGGTATTCTAAGGTAAATTTTACCTTGAAAATATACATTAAAACACTTCTAATGGTTAGCTCTTGTTTGGAGTTTAATCATGTCTTGTTTTCTGTGTAAAAATATGTTGATCAAGCTGTGGAAAATTTTCCTCTAAGAAGCCGTGGCCAAACAAGGCCTTATCTTGGCTAAAATAAGGTATAAATCACTTAAACCTACACTTGGTGTATTAATATGTGTTTAAACATATGTTATTACAATTGTCGTGACTGCACATGGTATAAAAGGTCTTATTTTGACCTTAGGTGGTTAAGGAATGGTTTAGTAAATTTATCTAAGTAATTAATTAACATAATTGTCAAATTTAAGACATTACATGGAAAATTGGTAATTAATGGAAACTTATGGGAGAGGCCGAGAGTTTAAAGCATTTTTGAGCATTTATGCGTAATTTATTTTATAAGCTAATGTTTGTAATAGGGCCATGTACTTTAGGCCATTTTATTTATGTATTTATAAGGTTTTAATTAAGTTTAGGTAATAAAAATATCTTACCGCAAGGAATTAGGGTATAAAGTGTAATTAAATTAAATTTGGGGGCTATATAATAATAAAGCCGAAAATTAGAGGTTCAAAGGATTTAAAATAAAAATTATAAGATTTTATAAAGTTTTGGGGTTAAATGGTAATTTTTGAAAAATATGGGTACAACCCGTAATATATGGCAATTAATGGTCAAGGCAATATTAAGGAGGTCAACCATGACCATATGGTAGGCTTTGACCAAATTAGATAAGTTAAATAACTTATTTAAGGTTTTATAATAAGATAAATATTTAATTGTAACACTTTATAACATATGTGGTAAATATGATATTACCGAAACTAAAGGGTGTATAATGGTATTATAAACACCCATGGGCTATTAGGAATTTTTAGGAATTTATTGGGCTGATTTTGGAATTAAAATAAACTATATATGTATAATATATGTTATTATGTCATTGTGACACTTTGAATAATATATGTGGTGGAAATGTAATAACCGAGAATATATGGGTTAGTAATGGTAATTATAACCCTTGGGTGGAATTTGGTGATTTTTGGAATAAATAAGAGTATTAATAAGATATATGTAATATATAGTTTTAATGATATTATAAAACTATATGTTATAAATTGGGTCAAATTGCAATTATAGAAAGTTGGTGGGTTGAATGTTCGGAAATGTGAAACATATATAACCATAGGTTATATTTATATTAAGGTTTGAAAAGTTATAATATATGATATATATATAACATAACATTATATATGTGGTCAAATTGTAATCTATTCGTTAATTTCCAAGTGAAAAACTATAGGTCATACCATTTTATAAGTTAAAAATGTTATATTATATGGTATATGTAACATGGTATAAATTATGGGGTGATTTTGTAATAAAAGAAAACTATGGGTTATGGAAAGAAATGAGGTTATAACATTGTTGCCTTCTCGGCAATATTAAATAGTTTTGCATAAAAACTATAGGTTATAAGTTTAAAGAAATAAAAATATCATATTATATGATATTAGTATATGGTAGAACATTACATAATGTTATGGGGTTAAAATGGAATTTAAATGGATAATAGGGCTGTACCGAATTATTAAGAGTTGGAAAATGAATTTTAGACTATGGTCTACAATGTTATAACAATTATATGGTATTAATGTGGTTTAAATGGAATTAATACAAGTAAGGATATTCACATTAAATAATGTGACAAACTATAAATAAATAAGATTTATAAACTAAGGTATATATTGAATAACCTTAGGAGTTGTAATTATACAACATAAAATGTTACATAATATTAGGATAATAATCTTAATATAAGTTGTATAATATACAACTAATGGGAATAATCATCTAATATAAGATGATAAAATGTAACATATAATATAAGAGTTTTACAACTCATGGAACTTACCTAATTGGTAAATATATACATGTGCGAGAATAATGTATAAGGATGGATATATATTATGGTTGGAAACCATATAATATAATGGTGGAGGTTATTGCATGAAGATAGTTTACAAACTATAAGCTATAAGTTTTTGAATTCAAATATAGTTTACTAAAGATAATGGATTATATAATACAAAGTATTATAAGGATGGTGGGAAAAATAATACAATATAATAAATAATGCATGCATTCATGCAACTATAGGTTATATACCTAAGTTCAATAATGGACAAGACTAGAGAAATATAATGAATTAAACTCAACAGTCGAAACACTACGACCTACGAGTTTTAGTAACAAAGCCGACTGGTTTAGAGGAACCCGTAACAATTAACTGTAGAAATCCGGGGATGAACTGTCGGGGTTACTAGTTATTCGGAAATACCGGATTTAGTTAGTCATGGAGACTGACTTATAGTTTTATTACCGTTTAGATCATACTTCAGACGAAGGCGCTTGACGAGCTAGTGTACCACACTGCGCATCCTTGGTCTAAGGTGTACGGTATGTAAAGGGGTTTGATCCGGGTTGTCCTAAGGAATTCCTTGGGCTTGGATTTGGTTGATATAACTTGTGTGTTATGTGTGTGGATATGTGTATGTGATTATGTGTGTTACTGCATTAATTATTTATGCACGAGCATCCTACGGGACTAACACTACGCCGACTATAGATCGACTTATATAAACATACATATACGTTTAATGTGATGACATGACGGTTACTTGATATAATACCCGTAGTATTAATACTAAGTATATGGTAACCTAAAGTAAAACACTTAGGTACGAGACACGACATTGTCAGTCTCTAGAGCATGGATCTCGAACATGAATATAACCTAGATTACTCCTAGGTATGCGTGAGACCCATTGGGCAGCTAATTAATAAATTGTATTCTCCATAAAACTAAGAGTTTATCTTAAACATTAGGAGAGAGTTGGTATGAGTTGAGGGGAGGAATCCTAGTAGTTTACGAACTACCACGTTGTGCATTTGTGATCACTGAGGGGTACCCGATCGGGTTCCGCTCTAAGTATGTACCCAACAAGCCCTATTTGGATCGTGGGTTAGGTGGCTACGGCCTTTATATGGACGCCTTACGAGGCAAAGTGAATAGTCAGGGGCCTCCGGACCTCTGGCAAAATGAGCACCTTTGTGTGTACGGGAGGACTACTGTCCATGGTGAGGTTATTGGGTTGTCCTAACTTGACAACCAACTGTTAAATAAATAATTAAATATGGTTTGGATGGATGGGGCCGTGAAGGCCAAGGTAAATTAAATATGGAAACCGTTCGCTACGGCGATTGTACATTGTACATTATACTGCAATTATTTCGATATGTTCGATTATACAACTGTTGTTTGTGATATTTAATGAATGTTGGATTGGATGGATGATTATATATGTAATGATTGTTTGAATTGGATGGATGGTTATGCATTTATGCATGTTTATTACAATATTGATTATAACTGTAAAATGGTAAGGCATGAAACCAATCAAATAATAAGATGGTTAAAATGACTAAGTGACCAATAGGGTCCAGGCCCGGCATACTCAGCGTTTATCGCTGAGACTACACCCATTGTGCAGGTTGTTGATTATCGCCGAAGCCGAAGTACGGGAACAGGGTAGTTAGGGATTATTTTTAATTACCGCACATGGAGTTTATTTGTATAAAATAACAGACTGTGGATTGTATTATGGTACGGTTATGTATATTCGGGATTGGGTAGACGCTCACTTGTCGACGTTTATGGTTTATGGACTTAGTATGATGTATAGGAGTTATCTCGTTATCACAGCGGTTAACAGTTTGTTTATTTTGGTTGTTGGATATAGTTATGCTTCGTTACTCGCATGGGCGAGTAATGGCATGTGACACCCGAGTGAGTATTAATGTTGTTGTTTATCTTCCGCTATAAGACGTTTTATTTATTGCTACGTGAGAGATTATTACGTGTTTATGGAGAGGGGTGTTACAGAAGTGGTATCAGAGTGGAGTACCGCTCTGATTACGAGATACTAGGTTAAGACAGTGAGCTTAGGACTTGGGAAAACATGGGAAACATTTGTGAGGTACGAGACAACTCGTCTTAAAAGGTGTTTGGTAACACAAATTGCGTGATATATTAGCCTTAGAGGCAATTCAATATCCACTGGTTGTGTACGGTAAATTACCGAGTATTCATGTGACATACTATACTATAGATGTCTGGGGGAACTACAGGGCGTGGTACCTGTAATACTCCAACTGTTAATCCTATGCTTACCGTCCAATCATCCCCTAATTCAGAGTTACTTGCAGCGGAAATACTACTTACTACGGCGGGTGATACAACTCCGCTAACCGCCCATACGGCTAGCAAGGCTATTACTACTTACAGTGACGGTCTGATGAACATAATATACCGAGCTACTATATTACTTACCAAAATACCACATACCGAATACTTACATAAATGAATCACCGAGTATTTAAGTGTATTCAAATTACATCGTCTCTAAGTTTGCCAAAAGAATGAGTTTTCTACCTTCTACTCATCTATACAAATCATAAGCCTTTCCCAATATCCAAAAAGGTGTACCCCATGGTACACGGGCTAATCAAAAACCTACAGCCGTGTACTACTTAGTACACCATTCATAATTCATTGTTTACAACCCAAAAAGAAGACAAAAGATAGAACTAAGTCTTCAACAACTTCATCCCTCTCTTGCACCTGCATTCATATTAAAAACGGTGCCCCAAGGGGCTCAGCAAAAAGCTGCGCATAAACTCCGCATATACCGAGTGCTAACAAGGGCACGCCGACTATTTGACGTCCACTAAACATGCAGTTCATTAATTTCATACATACATGCTTTGCATACATCATACATACATTTACAATATCATTCACAATCCATACAGCAATACAATCGCATACATATTACTTACCTTTCCAAGGTTAGCCAAATTACGCATCCGGGTTAATCGGAATGCTTATTACTCTTTTACTCATTACACTTTACTTACTCTTACTTCACTTACTTACTTTACTTTACTTACTTTACTCATTCTTACTTACTTACTTTTACTCATGTTAAGTCGGTATGACCTCCGGCCCGGGGACTACACTGTCCCACCACCGGGATTTACTTGACTCACCAATCCGGGATGCTACCCATTTAAGGGGTTTGGGCCGCGGACCAGTTTAAGAGTTAGGAATCGGATCCAACCTCTTGTGTCTCCTCATCCTCACGCGTGGCCGAAACTATATCGGACTTCTACTCATTCCAATTTAATTACCAATTTAAGTTAGATTGGTTTGCTTGTTAGGAATCAGTTAGAAGTCCAATAGCAATCACAATCAGTCACATCACAATACAACATACATACACACACTCATATTCATCCATACATTTCATGAATTATACAAACTGAGATTTAGAGACAATATACGACACTACATATTCACAAGTAAACATGATAACTCCGATTCGTGCATTAATCTTATATGGTGATCAATTAGCACACAACACACAAATCAGAGTAACCAAGGTAGGATACGGGGCATGAGGAATTCATACCGTTCACCGTTGTACGTGTTTCCGAACGTTCCTCCGGTGTCACAATCAAATCCTATGATATACATACAATCGAATGATTAATATAACTATTATTAATCTTAACTCAACTACTCTTACATTCCTAACTCATATTTACTAAGTCTTTACATTCCTATACGTACATTTTATTTACTTACTTTTAATTACTTACAATGGTTCACTTACATATATATGTACATATGTATCTGTGGGTATACATATATATATATATACTAGTTATAAGCTTACAGTTTTTTTTTGTAAGTTATGGGTCGTCCGACCCACCGTCTGACCCAAGCCCTGGGTCGGACCATTCCAGTAAGTTTCGGTTCTGTTGTCCAAGCCCTGTTCGACCCACGTCCGACTCACCCACTGGGTCGGACGGAGTCAGAAACTTCGACGACAGAATTTTTTTGCCTATCTGACCCACGTCCGACTCACGGCTCCAGGGTCGGACCATTCCAGATTGTTTACGTCCCGCTACTCGAGCCCTGTCCGACCCACGTCCGATCTAGACTCTGGGTCGGACGGTAGCAGAACATTGCTACAGACTTTATTTTTCTTCCCAATTTCATCCATTGCTCCCCCAATCTTCCTACATACATCCTAACATGTTTTAGTACCATTTAAACACTCTAAATCATGCTAATTCATTTCTTAATTCATTACACAATTCTATACTAACCTATACACATAATTTTCCAAGTATCACTTCAACACTTACCTAGTTTTCTTCCTTGATGCATTTTTGCTACAGATTTTTACTCTAAGACTCCCCATCTTTAGTTCCCTCTTCTAAGTTCATTTCTAGCACCTCTAATGCATTACAACTACATTGACTATCTCTCCTAATATACCCCCCATCTTCCTCAAACAAAATCTGTTGCAACTCATGTTATTCACCTAGTTTCTAACACACTAAGTGTTCTATTCCTGGGTAAATTTTGCCATAGCCTCCCCTATAATTTTATACTCTCACCACATTGTTTATTCACACATTAATGGTCCACACCACCTGTTTACAACCAATAGCAATATACCCATTTCTCATACACAAATAATACACTAACAACATTAAATTTCCTGCACTCAAACATTGACTCCCATCTATGTTTTCAATAAGTTTTACATATCTTTTAAAGGCATAAAACACTTGTTTCTTCCTACACATTACACTACTACTACATTACCATTTAACAATGTAAATTTTTACTCCATTAAAATCTGTTACACATACAAATATAAGGCTACACAAGGGTGAGCTTAATTACCTTGGTTTCTTCTTCTAGCTTTTCTTTCTCTTCTCCCTTGCTTCTTCCTTCTTCCTCCGTCCTCTCTCTCTCTACCGGTTATATTACTTCGACAATCTAGCATTACAGCCCATGCATAGTCACCATTTCAATACTAAAACTAACCCTAAACATTATTCAAGTTTTAATGTAAGTTCCAGGGTTTAGAAGCATATTACCTTCCAAGGGTGTAAGTAGTGTTTGGAGTGGCTCAAGAACAATATTTCCAACTCCACCAACAAGCCAAAATCAGCTGGGTACAAAAGGAACCAAACAAGGGTTTAGCTATATTTTCATTTTGCCCATAAGGCTAGAAAAACAATGGAGTTTCAAGAAGATTTTTACCTCTAAAGAACAAGGAGAAGAAGGTGGTTCTAGTGGTGGTCTTGAAGCTCCAAATGCTCCATACCCATGGAGATGAAAGTTCTCCTTTTCTATTTTTGAAAAGATACAAGTGTTGCTCTTGATGAGAGGAAGACAATGGTAGTATTTTTATAATTTTTGGAGCAAGTTTGGGCACTCAACAAGATGAGAGAAGATGGAGTTTTGTGGGTGTTTTCATTTCTCCATTGTTGTCGCTGGAGGAGGAAGAAAAATAGAGAGGAGGAGGACGGGGTGTGTACACGTGAGAGAAGAGAATGGTAGAGGAGAGAGAGTGTGAGAGTGTGAGGTAATAAAGTGGGTTACTTTATGGTTTTGTTGTTTTGTAAATGAGGAGAATTAATAGAGTGTGAGGGAGAGGGGGAGCCCATCGGCTAACAGCCCACACACACAAACAGTTTACATTTTTATTTTAAGAGTGGACACATAAGTTTTGGTTATTTGTGTTTCTACCCCAAAACTTCCCGTTTTTGACAGTTTTTACTAATTTATTGTTTTATTGGTTCTAAAGCTTCACTAATATTTATTAATGATTATTTAGTTGACCAAAATTGTTACGAGTCTATTTGACCCGCTTAAAGTCATGTTTTCCTGGTTTCCTCGAAAAACGCGCTTTAAGGTTCGTTAGTGATTTTAATCCATTTTAAGGATCCGTTTTCTACGGGATTTGTTCCCTCATGATTATTTACACTTAATTAAGCTTATAAAATATTTATTGGCCTAATTAATCACTATTTTTAATTACGGTGTATTTCAATCTACCCCCCATAAGAAACTTTGCCCTCAAAGTTGCTCAAGGTTAATAGTTTAATAATTCTACTCATTAGGCAACCAATTGCCATAATGCATCTTACTACCACCTATGAGGTGTTTGCTTCATTACACATTGCAAGCATACACAATCCAAGCACGATACGAATTCGCATACACAATTCATCATTTCCATACATACCATCACACATTACACAGATACATTACACGTTACACATACTCATCCATACACTACACATTACACATGCATACATACACCTACCAAGTTCACTTGCACTACATGTGCCATACAAAACCTATTACAATGCCTACAAACTATGCAATGCTCACCCCGAAGCAATGCAAAAGTAAAAAGGCTCTACCCCCCTTAAAAGGGGTACTACCCGTACCCGTGTTGCTAAATACTAGACTATCTAGTCTATGAATAACTGTGGGTACTTAGCCTTCATGGCATCTTCCAACTCCCATGTCGCTTCTTCGACATCATGGTTAGACCATAGGACCTTCACCATTCGTATAGACTTATGACGAGTGTCTCTGGTCTTCCTATCAAGGATTCTCACTAGGGTTTCGACATATCTCATGTTCGGCTCGATGGATAGTCTCTCGGGCTCTAGCACATGAGAAGGATCAGCAATATACTTCTTGAGTTGTGACACATGAAATACGTCATGGACACGTCCCAAGTCCTCAGGTAGTGCTAACCTGTAGGCTACGGATCCACATCTTTCGGTGATAGTGTACGGCCCTACAAATTTTGGGCTTAGCTTGCCCTTCTGACCAAAACGGAAGACACCCTTCATAGGTGAAACGCGCAAGAACACTTGGTCGCCCACAGCGAACTCAAGGTCGCGTCGTCGCACATCCACATAGGATTTCTGTCTATCTTGGACTGCCTTCATATTGGCTCGAATCTGCTGAACTTCAGCTTGCACTTGCTCAAGATACTCCGGTCCTATGATGACCGCTTCACTTGACTCATCCCAACACAAAGGTGTACGGCAAGGTCTACCGTATAGGGCTTGGAAAGGCGACATCATAATCAAGGCGTGATAACTATTATTGTACGAGAACTCGATAAGGTGAAGCTTATCTAACCAACTCCCCTGAAAGTCTAAGGCACATGCCCGAAGCATGTCCTCCAGTGTCTGGATGGTCCTTTCTGTCTAACCGTCGGTCTGAGGATGGAAGGCGGTACTCAGCTTCAACTCTGTACCCAACGCTTCCCGTGTAGCTCTCCAGTATCTCGAAAGGAATCTGGTGTCGCGGTCAGATACTATAGTTTTAGGGACTCCGTGATGTCTGATGATCTCCTTGTCGAATAGCTCGGCTAGCTTCACTACCTTCCAGGTGTCCTTCATCGGTATGAATCTGGCCACCTTGGTAAGTCGATCGACTACAACCCAGATCATGTTGAGTCCTCCCCTGGCAGGTGGGAGTCCTACAACAAAATCCATGGAGATATCATGAAATTTCCACTCCGGAACTGGCATCGATTGTACCATTGCGCCCGGTCTATGATGTTCGAATTTCACTTTCTGGCATGTTAAGCATCTTAATACAAATTCTGTCACATCCGATTTCATTCCAGACCACCAGAAGTACCTCTTCATGTCTTTGTACATCTTGGAGGCTCCTGGATGGACTGATAGTGTGGAATTGTGTGACTCTTGCAGGATACGATCCCTTAGCTCAGCATTGCTTCGGGGGACGCATAGCCTGCCATTCAACCGAATCAAACCATCTTCATGTAGCTTAAAGTCATACTTCTTCTTCTCGAATGTACCATTCTCAATCTTTTGTCTGATTTCGGTTAGGTAAGGGTCGCTCAACTGAGCGTCTCGCACCTCGTCTACCAAGCTAGAAGAAGCGAGTAGCGAATGGAGCGAGTGTGCTCGACGGCTCAGGGCGTCGGCTACAACGTTTGCCTTCCCTTCCTTATACTGTAAGTCGATGTTGTAGTCTGAAAGAAACTCCATCCATCTTCTCTGTCTCAAGTTCAATTCTTTCTGTGTGAATACATACTGTAAGCTCTTATGGTCGGAGTAGATGGTGATGCTTACCCCATAGAGATAGTGTCGCCATATCTTCAAAGCGAAGACAATGGCTTCTAACTCTAAATCGTCAGTCGGGTAATTCTCCTCATGCTTTTTCAGCTGGCGGGAGGCATAAGCAACTACCTTGCCATGCTGCATGCACTACAAAAAAAATGCCATTTACTAACACACGATTTTACTAACACATAACTTAGTGTCTCTATAGATATAATTTACTAACACATTATATGTGTCGGTAAAAACTAAATCATCTTTACTGACTCATTTATTAAAGTGTTAGTAAACACCTAATATTTACTAACACATTTATTAAAGTGTCAATAAATACCTAAACTTTACTGACATAAAATCTTTATTTTACTAACTTATAAAATTTAAAGTGAGTATAGTACCTAAATTATCTATATTGATAAGTTATTTAAGTCACTAAAACTATCTACCTAAACCAAAAAAATTGGCGCCATGTTTACCGCCCACTAATCTGTCGCTATACCTCCCCTTCAATTGACATTACGCGTTGCGAACTGCACCAGGAGAAACAAAGCGGTAGAAGAAATCAGAAGCTCCAAATAAGCACGAGCGTACAGGAGGTTGAAGAACCCAGTAATTTCTCTACGTTTCCCCCAATTTCCACTCCAGCCCATTCAGAACTTTCACTCGAGCCGGTGACTTCTCCAGTGGGTGATTTGCTTCAATCGGTGGCTTGCTCCAGTCGAGTCGACGTTCAATCTCTTCTGCAATTTACGCTTTCTTCCACTGTTACGGTAAGTATTCTCCTCATATTATAAACCCTAGATGACAAGATACTTCTATTTGTGATTGTAAATTGATGAATGGGGTTAGCGCGTCACATAAATCTGTTATGAAATCATTCTTGATTTTTCGCAAAAAACCACCAAAAACTTACGATTTCTTTCTTGTAAATAGAATAGATCGTTGAAAAAACTGGTTCTCATCTTGAAATTGAATTATGGTGCTTCCAGTATAATTAAATCTTTCTTTTCTAGGTATCCGGTATGATTTAATAAGTTACCTGCACATAAGCGAAGGGTTTGGGTATCTGTTATGAAATCAAACGTTTGATTGGTTATATATGTTGCAATGGAGAAGAGATACTGAACCGTAACATAGATATTCCTGGTGACTGCATATTCCTCGTTTCAGAATCGGGTAATATATGTTGCTTTTGAGGGAGATATTGAACTGTAAATTAAATTGGTTATATAATCTGAGCTGGTGAGATGGATGGATCTTGTTCAAATGACCCATTATGAAAGTGAGGCTGATGAATAATATCCCAGAATCATTAAGACAGGGATGGATGAATCTTGTTCTGCTGAAATTTAACCGTTATTTTCTCCTTTGGATGGGTTATTCAATTTTGAATTTTCTTTTCCTCTCTAGCTTTACCTCTGTTTTATCTAGTGTTTGCATGTTGTGTATTCTATTAAAATTATAGAAACTGTCCTTGCAAATTATGCATTCTATTTCCCAACTATTATTATTGTTTGGTTATCATTTTCTAACTTGTATTATTTTTATGTGAACTGTAGTTGCAAAGAAAGTTCGTGGACATACCCGGATGCAAGATGTGTGGACTTTAGAGAGTCACCAGCGAGTTCAAGTTAACTTAAATGAGTTGGGCTTACCAGTTGGCGGAGAAGCTTGTACATTTACCCGATTCCTGGGTACTCTTGCAAGAATGCCTCAACATCTACCAATCAATTACTCGGACTGGAGAAAAGTCCCCCAAAGGCTGAAGGATGACTTATGGAGCATTGTGAAGGTTATAATTTTTGTAATATGAACTTTACTTTTGATTTAGTTGTCGAAGTATCATATGTATTACGCTCTAATATTCAACTATATGCAACTATTGTAGGAGAAGTTCACATTTTGTCCAGCTGAACCTGAATTTCTAAAGAGTTGGGTTATTTCTGATGTGGGAAAAAAGTGGAAAGGATGGAAATCTGAATTGAAACAATGCTACTACGATCCAAGTAAGACTGCTGATCAAATTCTTGCGAATGTGGTAGATGACAGAGTTGACAAAGATCAAATGAAAGATCTTGTGAATCTTTGGTTGAATCCAGAATACCAGGTATATATGATGATTTGATGTTTAATGTTGTTTTATATTAGTTGTGGCATTAGTTTCAAATTGTAATCAACTTTGTGGACTTTCAGATGTTATGTGAACAAAAAAAGAACAATCGTAATAAATCAGATGAGCCTCATTGCACAGGAACTAAATCTTTCGCCAGACTTGAGTATGAAGAGGTGAAAACTTTGCTTATTTCCTTTTGTATTTTATCCTTGACTTATTGTTTAGTAGTTTTTTATTTTCATACTCCACGATGTTGCAGGCTGCACAATGTGATAGCAACAATATATGTGTTCCTTGACTTCTTTGCTTCTTATCATTATATTTTCTTAACTTCAGCATGCCTTGCACTGTAGCATGTTTTTTCATTCATAGTAGTTTTGCTTGATGTAGGCTAAAAAAATAACGGGGCTAGGCCTACACGTGCTCAACTTTATGTGAAGAGCAGAACTCGTAAAAATGGGAGCATAGTGAATGATAAAGCAGCTGAAGTTGTTGTAAGTAATTATTACGTAAACTTTTGGCCGATTTGAATATTGTCTAGTAAAATACTTATGATATATTTCTATCTATTAGGAAACTTTGAAAGGATACATGGATGGAGCAAGCTCTTCGAATGGCATAGTAGGGGTTGAGATCTGGAAGGATGATGAATTATCAAAAGCTAAAGGACCTGAAAAAAGAGGTCATGTTCGATGTGTTGGAAGAGTTCCACTTGTGAAAAAGAAAGTAGCTACATCTGGTGAAGATCAACTAACATGGCAAACAGCTGCTAATGAGAGGGAGACCCTTACCCAGACACAAAAGGTCTTGGGTAGTGTCGTAGGATTCATGAAGGAACACATTCCAGAGGCCAGCATGTCAAACTTTTTCAACAGCCTTAATGTGCAGGTAATGTTATTCTTGTACTTGTGTTCTATACCTTATTGTCTTCATCTTTGGCATTTATAATTGAGTCTTTCTCAACATAAACTTTCCTCAAATGAATGACCTCTTTCTGTAATCTATACAAGACCCCAGATACACAATTCTCATCATCATCACCTTTGCTGTTTCTTTTTTCATTTGTTCAGAAGTGATGATGATCATTCCGAAACTCTTCTTCCAAAGTCTTTAGTCTCAACTTAAACTTATCCTGTACACAACAAACACAAACAAAGAATCATGCACAAAATTAACCAAACCAGTTAATTAATGAGATCAAGTACGTGCACGCATATATATCTGACTTGACATAACACCTTGAGTAGAGCTTCAGCTTTAGCAGTTCTTTCTGATGTAGACAATTTCAACTTAAGCGGTTACATCTGATAGCAGTTGCCACTCTATTTGCTGCTACTTTAGCTCTGGCTAGTTCCCTGTCAAGTGTCCTCTTCTCCTTCTGCACTATTACGTAGTATAAAATAATAATACTACTAGAATTAATTAACATGTGATTAATTAAATAAAGTCTAGTTATAAGTAGTAGTACAAACATTTAATTCGGTAATTTGTCGTCGACAATCTCGAACAGCATTAGCAGCAGCACCACCATTGTGTAACGCTTCTTCAAGCTGATTAATTATTACTGTCATCTTTTCAAGTTCAATCACTCTTTGACGATTTATTTTGACTTGAACTTTATTCTCCTCTTGACATATCTCAATCTGTTTTTTTAACTCTATGTTATGATTCTGTATTTCTTCAACAACTAAAGTTCTTCCAAATGAGTAGTTTGGGCATATTCTCTGTGTTTGTGTGTGGTGAAGATTGAACTACCCAATGAAGATTGTGGTTTATTTATATATTTCAGGTTCCAAGTGATATTTCTAGCGGTACAAATCGCTCAGTTAATGAAAATTAACTTTCGTCGAGTGAAAGAAATACTAATGGTACTCCTTCTTGCTTATGAATATTTTCCATATATCTTGGATAACCATTTACTTATCTTCTATCTTTGTGACGATATAATTTTTATGTGTGCAGGTGCTGAGTAAAAGAATGTGGATGAAGTCAAGATTTTATTTTAGAAGTGAGAGAAGTATGAAGAAAGAGAGTGATATGTTACATTCTAATGATGAATATTGTATTTTTGATTTAAACACAACTTACCTTGATGTTGATTACGATACTTTTGGAGGATAATGATGAATGTTAGTTTTCAACTTATGCTATTGTAAACTCTTAACATTTTTAATGGCATTGGAGCTTATTGAATACCTCATTTATTATTGGAGAATTCACAGGTCATTTTATGAATATTATTTGAATTATACTTTGTGTCAGTAAAAGTTTTACCAACACTAGATTTTGTGTTAGTATAGCTGTTACAAGATGGTTTATTCTGTTTGTATAATCAGCTTTTACTAACATAAATTATGTGTTAGTATATATGTATACCGACACTTACTTTTGTGTAAGTAGCTATTGCAGGATGGTTTTTTCTGTTTGTATAAACAGCTTTTACCTACATAAAATATGTGTTAGTATATAGGTATACCGACACTTAGTTTTGTGTTAGTATAAATTCATGAGCTATTCTGTCACTTACATTAAGTGTTAGTATAGATCTTCTGCCTTTACTGACTAACAAAATAAGTGTCAGTAAAAGCTCAGAACCCTTTACCGACACGCACTATATGTGTCGGTATAGACCTATAGTATCTGAGGTTATACCGACACTTTTTTAATGTGTCGGTAAAGGTCAACTGAGTCTATACTGACACTTTCAGGGGCTATACTGACACAAACATTGTGTCTGTAAATGGCATTTTTTTTGTAGTGATGAGTACGCATCCCATTCCTTTGCCTGATGCATCACAGTATACCTCAAATCCCTCTGTGCCCTCTGGAAGAGTAAGGATGGGCGCTGAGGTCAATGAGTCTTTTAGTTTCTGAAATGATAACTCGCACTCGTCTATCCATACAAACGGTGCATCTTTCTTCATCAATGTAGTCATGGGCTTAGCGACTTTCGAGAAGTCCTTTACAAATCTCCGGTAGTAACCGGCTAGACCAAGAAAGCTCCGAATGTCGGTAACCGTCTTAGGTCTAGGCCATGATCATACAACTTCTATCTTTGAAGGGTCAACTGAGATACCTACGCTCAAGATGACATGACCAAGGAAAGATACCTGATCTAGCCAGAACTCGCATTTGGAGAACTTCGTATACAGCTAGTTCTCGCGCAGTGTCTTAAGCACTTTCCTCAAATGGATTTCATGTTCCTCTGCTGATTTTGAATATACAAGGATGACATCGATGAAGACAACAACTGAAGTGTCCAACTGCTCACTGAATAGTCGATTCATGAGGTCCATGAATTTTGCTGGTGCGTTTGACAAACCGAATGGCATCACTGTGAATTCGTAGTGGCCATATCTGGTACGGAATGCCGTTTTCTCGATATCTTGCTATTTGATAGCAATCTGATGGTACCCAGAACGTAGGTCGATCTTGGAGAAGACTGATGCTCCTTTCAGCTGGTCGAATAGGTCGTCGATGCGTGGCATTGGGTATTTATTCTTGACTGTGACCGCATTCAACTCACGGTAGTCAATACAAAGTCGGAGGCTATTGTCCTTCTTCTTCACAAAGAGGACCGGTGCTCCCCAGGGTGATACGCTCAGGCGTATAAACCCTTTATCAAGTAGGTCTCGCAACTACTCTTTCAGCTCTGTCATTTCAGCAGGTGCCATATGGTACGGTGCCCTAGCAATGGGACCGGTATTTGGCAAGAGGTCATTCTCAAATTCCACTGCTCTCGGTGGTGGCATGCCGGGTAGCTCCTTAGGGAATACATTGGAAAATTTGGATACAATCGGTACATTGTCACTGAACTCTGGATCTCTCTCCAGGTCATGTACATAACACAGATACACTTCTTGGCCCTTTCTGAGCTCCTGGTACATGGCCATAGCAGATATAAGTGTGGTCGAAGGCTCTCTCGGTCTCTGGCGGTAAGATACAGTAACCCCAGAAGGACTCTTGAGCAGTAATCGATGCTCGGCGTAGAGGATTCTACCCTTGTGCCGCTCCAACCAATTCATTCCGATTATCAAGTCGAATCCCAATCCGTTGAATTCGATGAAGGAAATGGGAAACGTCTCGTTTTTGATTTCGATGGTGGCTGATTGGTAGTAACCACAAAATTCAGTAGCTCATCCGCATCTAGCTTCAACCTCTTCACAAAAGATGGTGATACGAAGGAGTGAGAGGCGCCGGAGTCGAATAACACATTGCATCAATGCCGTTCACCTGGGAAGTTTCCCCGTTAGATGGTGCCAGCTTCGCCGGCTTGTGCTTCGGTGAGGATACTCAGGATACCTTCGTACCGAGTCCACAACCTATTGGATTCACAATTGGATAAGTATTGATGGTGGACACAAGTGGAATTAAATCAACACTGCTCTTTATTGATAAACCAACCATCATACATACCGTCTCTAATACACATTACTAATCGATTACATACTATGACCTTAATACTTCCTAAAGGTAAGGTTCAGGCGTCCTGGTTACATGTGTGTGGCATTGATTATTGCCGGTGGTGCCGTATTCAACTTGATCTTGTTGATCCCGTGATACAGCATCCTAGAGTTTCCACCCATGATTAGGATATCTCCTGATCTCAATACCAATTTCTGTGCGAGGTCCACACGCTTCTGCTCGCTATACAAAAAGATGGCGTCATCACCAATGGACCAAGACACTACGGGCACTCCTTGTTCAAGAGATTCCGCTGTCTCGTCCTTGTCTTGGTGTAACCCAAGTCGTCCTTCTTTCTCATAGAAGTTGACGATATAGAGGTCCGCTTCAAGTGCGGGAATTGGATCATGTTCGCATTGCTGTGCAAGTTCTACAGCTTGTGTGACAAGTGTCTGAAATTCTGGAGTTATTGTTGGTGGCGTTGCTCCATCTTGTGTTCGTGTCTCTTGGTATGTCTTGGTATAAGGATTCCAATCCTTTCCCATGCACATCATCTTCAGCTTCATCTTCGCTCCACCGGGGAATTCGGGTGTATAAAATCCTCCTTGACCCGTTCCTAGCTCGTTTCATCGTCGAATAATTGAGATTTGCGCTTCGGATGTCAGGTATCCCCTTAATAAGATCATACCTGGTCGGATGACCTGACACTGTTCGTTGGTGTAGTAGTGGTTGGTGATGTCGATCTCTTCTTGATTCAGGTTTACCGGTATAGGATAGCAGATACTAAAGCTTCCTAATGTTATAAATTTCATCTATGGTGAGTACTAGTTTCAACTACTTCTTTTCATGCTCAATTTATACTTCAATTCATTTACTCATGCATTCATTCAAACAGTTACTCCAATACTTAGTCACGCTTCTCAAGGATTCAAGGTTTAGATTATTACCTGGGCCGGACTTAGAACCGGACCCATCACGGTCAATAACATGAAGGACAGGCTGCCTCTGGGGTGCGCCCCTCTGAGGACCCCGGGATCCCTGTCCCTGTGGTGCCTGCTGGGCCGGTGCATCGCCAGATGCAACCTCCTTGCCTTCCCTTTGCTTGTAGCTTTGGAAGTTCCCCTTTGGCTTGGCATTCTCTGGGCATCTATTAGCTGTATGACCCACTTTCTGACAGTTGTAGCATTTGATTTCTCTCCCATAGCAGTCCTTGCCGGGATGGTCTAGGTTGCATTTTCTGCACACATAGGTGCGGCCATCGAGAGAAGGTTTTGGTGAAACCGGAGCCAGAACCTAAGGTTTAGAGGGTTAGCACATGTTTGCGTGGATATACTAGAGATAATACTTGTACGAATTCGAATTAGGAATAGAAGTTTACCCTTAGGTGGGTGTGATCTCAGTGGCTTCGCAGCCACCGGTGCACATGACCTTAGCTGAAGAATCTCAACCGAGTTGCCCTTCTCAGCATGGGCACTGCTCTCACTTGGGAATTTCTTCTAAGATTGCTGAAAAAAATTCCCTTTCTTCTTTTTCCAGCTTTTACCCTGGTTCTGCTCCTCGCCATTGGTGTTCTTGTTATTGGCTTTGCGCTTCAGCGCGGTCTCTTCATCCCGAAGTTGGCAAGTGATCTCAACGTGAGAAACCGCGTGATAACACTCCTGAAGTTTCAGGTATTAGCCGGGATTCTCATTTAAGAAATGATAAGGAAGAGATTTAAGAAATTCAAGGAATTTAAGGAATTGAAATGATACTAAGGGTTAACCGATATTTACCTAAAGGGAGGTAAATCTGGTATAGCCCATACCGTACCGTACGCTGAGCATATCTCAAAGGCTGAGCATATCCTACATCTGGTAGAAGACGGAGGATGGAGGTGAAGGTGCGGTAGTATTCGTCGACGGACATCTTCTCTGTCATTTTCAAGGCGTCTAGCTCTAGCCTCTTCTTGGTCTTCACATGCTCCGGGTAGTATTTGGATCGGAGGAGAGAGGCAAAGGACTCCCAATCGAAGGTGGGGTCGTCGACATATTCGTGCTTAACAAGCTTCCACCAATCCATTGCAGCATCTTTGAGGTAGTAAGCCGCTACTCTCACTCGAACTCCAGCAGGAGCTTCGAGGGTTTCGAACGCCGTCTCCATCTCGGAGATGTAGGCCTCAAGTTTAGCAGGATCGCTCTCGTCTCTAAAGCATGGAGGACGGAGATCTGCGATAGCTTTTACGCAGTTTACTCCTCTGGGTGGAGGGGGAGGGATTGGCCCCGCTTGCGTTTGGTCCTGTTGGTTCTGCTGCATAGCGTTGATTACTTGGGGTAGCATTTGTGCTACCGTGGCAGCGACGATCTCAGCTATCGTCTGCGTGCCCGGTCCATCGTTGGTCCCTCGGCGACCTCGACCTCTTCCTGACATCTGAATATTTAACATCCACATTAGGCTTTGTACATGTGACCAAGGGGTCTTGAATTTAAACAAGGTATCGTTCCTAAGAACGTCAAGGGTATCCGTTGTTAACAATGGTAGTTCCTAGTTAGGTTTCTAAGTATCCGTCTTAAGACGGTTGAAATCCTAACTCGGTAATCCCCTATGCTCGGTACTATGGACATCAGAGTGTAACTACGCTCTGATACTACTTTTTGTAACACCCCAACCGTTAATTCTATGCTTACCGTCCAATTATCCCCTAATTCAAAGTTACTTGCAGCGGAAATACTACTTACTACGGCGGGTGATACAACGCCGCTAACCGCCCATACGGCTAGCAAGGCTATTACTACTTACAGTGACGGTCTGATGAACATAATATACCGAGCTACTATATTACTTACCAAAATACCACATACCGAATACTTACATCAATGGATCACCGAGTATTTAAGTGTATTCAAATTACATCGTCTCTAAGTTTGCCAAAAGAATGAGCTTTCTACCTTCTACTCATCTATACAAATCATAAGCCTTTCCCAATACCCAAAAAGGTGTACCCCATGGTACACCGGCTAATCAAAAACCTACAGCCGTGTACTACTTAGCACACCATTCATAATTCATTGTTTACAACCCAAAAAGAAGACAAAAGGTAGAACTAAGTCTTCAATAGCTTTATCCCTCTCTTGCACCTGCATTCATATTAAAAATGGTGCCCCAAGGGGCTCAGCAAAAAGCTGCGCATAAACTCCGCATATACCGAGTGCTAACAAGGGCACGTCGACTATTTGACGTCCACTAAACATGCAGTTCCTTAATTTCATACATACATGCTTTGCATACATCATACATACATTTACAATATCATTCACAATCCATACACCAATACAATCGCATACATATTACTTACCTTTCCAAGGTTAGCCAAATTACGCATCCGGGTTAATCGGAATGCTTATTACTCTTTTACTCATTACACTTTACTTACTCTTACTTCACTTACTTACTTTACTCATTCTTACTTACTTACTTTTACTCATGTTAAGTCGGTATGACCTCTGGCCCGGGGACTACACCGTCCCACCACCGGGATTTACTTGACTCACCAATCCGGGATGCTACCCATTTAAGGGGTTTGGGCCGCGGACCAGTTTAAGAGTCAGGAATCGGATCCAACCTCTTGTGTCTCCTCATCCTCACGCGTGGCCGAAACTATATCGGACTTCTACTCATTCCAATTTAATTACCAATTTAAGTTAGATTGGTTAGCTTGTTAGGAATCAGTTAGAAGTCCAATAGCAATCACAATTGGTCACATCACAATACAACATACATACACACACTCATATTCATCCATACATTTCATGAATTATACAAACTGAGATTTAGAGACAATATACGACACTACATATTCACAAGTAAACATGATAACTCCGATTCGTGTATTTATCTTATATGGTGATCAATTAGCACACAACACACAAATCAGAGTAACCAAGGTAGCATACGGGGCATGAGGAATTCATACCGTTCACCGTTGTACGTGTTTCCGAACGTTCCTCCGGTGTCACAATCAAATCCTATGATATACATACAATCGAATGATTAATCTAACTATTATTAATCTTAACTCAACTACTCTTACATTCCTAACTCATATTTACTAAGTCTTTACATTCCTATACGTACATTTTATTTACGTACTTTTAATTACTTACAATGGTTCACTTACATATATATGTACATATGTATCTGTGGGTATACATATATATATATATATATATATATATATATATATATATCTATATATACTAGTTATAAGCTTACAATTTTTTTTTGTAAGTTATGGGTCGTCCGACCCACCGTCCGACCCAAGCCCTGGGTCGGACCATTCCAGTAAGTTTCGGTTCTGTTGTCCAAGCCCTATTCGACCTATGTCCGACTCACCCTCTGGGTCGGACGGAGTCAGAAACTTCGACGACAGAATTTTTTTGCCTGTCCGACCCACGTCCGACTCACGGCTCCAGGGTCGGACCATTCCAGATTGTTTACGTCCCGCTACTCGAGCCCTGTCCGACCCACGTCCGATCCAGACTCTGGGTCGGACGGTAGCAGAACATTGCTACAGACTTTATTTTTCTTCCCAATTTCATCCATTGCTCCCCCAATCTTCCTACATACATCCTAACATGTTTTAGTACCATTTAAACACTCTAAATCATGCTATTCATTTCTTAATTCATTACACAATTCTATACTAACCTATACACATAATTTTCCAAGTTTCACTTCAACACTTACCTAGTTTCTTCCTTGATGCATTTTTGCTACAGATTTTTACTCTAAGACTCCCCATCTTTAGTTCCCTCTTCTAAGGTCATTTCTAGCACCTCTAATGCATTACAACTACATTGACTATCTCTCCTAATATACCCCCCATCTTCCTCAAACAAAATCTGTTGCAACTCATGTTATTCACCTAGTTTCTAACACACTAAGTGTTCTATTCCTGGGTAAATTTTGCCATAACCTCCCCTATAATTTTATACTCTCACCATATTGTTTATTCACACATTAATGGTCCACACCACCTGTTTACAACCAATAGCAATATACCCAATTCTCATACACAAATACTACACTAACAACATTAAATTTCCTGCACTCAACATTGACTCCCATCTATGTTTTCAATAAGTTTTACATATCTTTTAAAGGCTTAAAATACTTGTTTCTTCCTACACATTACACTACTACTACATTACCATTTTACAATGTAAATTTTTACTCCATTAAAATCTGTTACACATACAAATATAAGGCTACACAAGGGTGAGCTTAATTACCTTGGTTTCTTCTTCTAGCTTTTCTTTCTCTTCTCCCTTGCTTCTTCCTTCTTCATCCTTCCTCTTTCTCTCTACCGGTTATATTACTTCGACAATCTAGCATTACAGCCCATGCATACTCACCATTTCAATACTAAAACTAACCCTAAACATTATTCAAGTTTTAATGTAAGTTCTAGGGTTTAGAAGCATATTACCTTCCAAGGGTGTAAGTAGTGTTTGGAGTGGCTCAAGAACAATATTTCCAACTCCACCAACAAGCCAAAATCGGCTGGGTACAAAAGGAACCAAACAAGGGTTTAGCTATATTTTCGTTTTGCCCATAAGGCTAGAAAAACAATGGAGTTTCAAGAAGATTTTTACCTCAAAAGAACAAGGAGAAGAAGGTGGTTCTAGTGGTGGTCTTGAAGCTCCAAATGCTCCATACCCATGGAGATGAAAGTTCTCCTTTTCGATGAGAGGAAGACAATGGTGGTATTTTTATAATTTTTGGAGCAAGTTTGGGCACTCAACAATATGAGAGAAGATGGAGTTTTGTTTCTCTGGTTTCCATTGTTGGAGGAGGAGGAGAAAAATAGAGAGGAGGAGGATGGGGTGTGTACACGAGAAGAGAATGGTAGGGAGAGAGAGTGTGAGAGTGTGAGGTAATAAAGTGGGTTACTTTATGGTTTTGTTGTTTTATAAATAAGGAGAATTAATAGAGTGTGAGGGAGAGGGGGAGCCATCGGCTAACCCCCACACACAAACAGTTTACATTTTTTTTAAGAGTGGACACATAAGTTTTGGTTATTTGTGTTTCTACCCCAAAACTTCCCGTTTTTGACAGTTTTTACTAATTTCTTGTTTTATTGATTTTATTGGTTCTAAAGCTTCACTAATATTAATTAATGATTATTTAGTTGACCAAAATTGTTACGAGTCTATTTGACCCGCTTAAAGTCACGTTTTCCCGGTTTCCTCGAAAAACGCGCTTTAAGGTTCGTTAGTGATTTTAATCCGTTTTAAGGATCCGTTTTCTACGGGATTTGTTCCCTCATGATTATTTACACTTAATTAAGCTTCTAAAATATTTATTGGCCTAATTAATCACTATTTTTAATTACGGGGTATTTTAGTACCGGTAGAGGTGGAGGCGGTGACCCCGTGATTCCAGGAGTTGCAGAGACGATTGTTGCCGTTCTCGCACAGCTTGGTACTCAAATTGGAGGGACACCAGCCCACCCGCCACAGCCCAGGGAGACGAACTGGCTGAAGTCAGTTGCCGAGACCCGACCACCTACATATTCAGGGGAGCCAGCCCCCGTAGCCTTAGAGCGTTTTATAGTAGAACATGAGAAGGCTTACGAAGCTTTGCAAGTACCTGCCGACAAGAAGGTCGTCATTGCTGCCTTCCATCTGAAGGATGCAGCCAGCACTTGGTGGAGGTTGGTCAAGGACCATCATCTGGCTACGCCCGACTTTACGTGGGCTTCCTTCATTGAGCTGCTGAGGGGGAAGTACTACCCGGCACATCTCAAGCAGAAGAAGCACCGAGAGTTCGAGACACTTTCCCAGGGAGTTCTGACCGTGGATGAGTACTACGCTCGATTCATTGGTCTGCTGGACTTCATCCCCGGAGTTGATTACTCAGAGACCATGAAGGTCGAGTAGTTCCGGGGGGGATTGTTGTTTCGCATGCAGATGGCGATCGGTGCTATACTCTATACTACTGCCCAGGTATTAACATGAATGCCAGTAATTTTTTACTTCCTACATTACCGATTAACTTTATGAGAACTTACCAATGAGATTCCAGGAGTGTTATGATGCTGCCTCGAGGACGGAGCTAATGCTCCGGACTCGGGAAGAGACTCTCGGAACAAAGAAGAGAAAGAACCCTGAGGTAGAGTCTGAGGGTGGAGGAGCATCTCCAGGCGATAGCTAGAAGAAGGGAAAGTAAGGACTTATCACATTCTAAATTACTTACCATATAAAACACCTTTTATGAATGCTGACCCGAAACCTTAAACAGGAAATTCTTCCCGAAGAAAGGGCAGCAGGGTTACCAGGGTGCGAAGGGGAAAGAGTCCGTCCCTCGGTTGACCGGCCAGTTATAGATGCCCAGCCTTTGAGATATGCGCCTCCTAAGGGTGAGAACACCTTCCTCTTAAATTAAATTGTAACCTTAGCCTTGGTACCTACATCTATTAACTTAAACTAAATGCTACCATTAGGCACCGGACAGCCCCAGCGCCATTTCTATTGCAAGCGTTGTGGGAAGGATCATCCTGGGGTCGACTGCAATGGCCATAAAGTTGAGTGCTGGTATTGCAAGAAAGAGGACCACTGGGAGTTCGAGTGTTGGATGAACCTTGAGGGCCGTAACTACAGGCCACCAAAGAATACTCAAAAGAACTCAGCTGGAGGATCTGGAGTACTGTTAGGGTAAAACCTAACGGTAAATTGTTGTTGGGGGGTTTAACCTAACGGCAAGTGTACCGGTCGATTATAGCAAGTTTTAAATCTCGGAGTATTCCCTGAGTATCGAATCCAAGGAGGCAGCGGCTAGTTTAATTTCTACTTACACACAAAACAAGAATAATATAAAAATAACAGGAAATTGGGGGTTTTTGTATGTGATGGTGAATATTGTAAAGGAGTTCAATGAGCAATAAATAACTGGTAAATAATTGTTTTGATTTTGTTTGATAAGGGAAATTCCGGTTTACTACTTCTCTCTAGATTGCAATTTCTTCCCCTAAGTGATTTCTACAGTATTCTGAACAAAACCCTAGAATAAGGATAACTCGTATTCGGTCTCCCGCTCCACGAATTCTAATTAGCAAAGACCGAATCCTAACTCTCGTTATGAATCCACTGTTTACTAATTGCTTTAAGTGTAGTCTAGATTAATGGTCAGCTAGTGTTTTAGAGGAATTACCATCTCTATACTAACTGGTTCTTTCCCTGTAGTCAATTGATAGCTGCAGTTCTGAGCAAACGGCATCAAACCTTCTGCTTGAGCTTGAAGACAAGCCATCAGAGGACAACTTCTACCTCAACTTCATGGAGTCTCCTCCCTCTGAAGTCAATTACCATTATTTTCCCTCCTTCTCTGTGCTATATCCAGAAAAAGAGGATAGTTACATCCTCAAAAATGAAGAGGAGGAAATGCTCGCTCCCGCCAAAACATCCAAACAGAACGCTCCAATCAACTTCAAGGAGCCATCTCCCTCTGAAGTTGAATTCAATCAGGG